>CAUYQG010082609.1:0-39760 GCA_963574415.1 Tarsius wallacei
ATTCGTGTAGGTTATCCTCCCCCTTTTTAATTAACCTCTTCTTTAATTCTGCTGTTCAATGATGGGGGGATAGCTTTTATTTCTGTTTTCTCGGTCTCCTATTCTTCCTTATGTAGATACTCTGCTTTGTTCAATTTTAAAACTGGACTAGGGGTGGGAGACTGTGCTTTTTACAGTTTTGGGATTTAATTAAGGGGAGAGCTATGATTCAGAAGCTATCTGCAGATCTCAGTATCTGCTGACAGGTGTGTGAGCCCCCTGGAACCTACTTCCCACCTACTTACAATCTGTCCATGCAATGGGGTGCATGTTTTCTCCCTGAAAGCAAAATGAGGTAAGAAAAAGTAAAAGAATGGAAAAAGGAAGGAGGAAGATGAAAGGGAGGTGGAGAGAGAGAAGAAGAAGAAGAGACAAAACAGACAGGCATACCAACTAACAAATAAACAGAGAAACAAAGACAGAAAAAAACCCAAAAAAACCCATACAGATAATGATACAAGCAACAACTTCTGTTGATGTACTCGCCTCAAAAATACCCATACACAAACAGAAAATCTAAAAAAAAAAACAAAACAAAACATTAAAATAACAGAAACAAAGCAAGTACAAAAATATAAACAAAAACAGAAAGAGAGAAGAAAAAAACAAACAAAAAAAGAGAAAAAACTTGCTCTGTGGCCATTTCTGTAACTCCAGGTCCCTTTCAGCTTTCACTGCCTGCTGCATTAAGGAGCAGCTCTGATCTCCAGCCTATCTCCTCTGCTCTCAACACAGAATGATAGGGTTGCTCTCAACATGGGTCTGATGCCCATGGACTACTGTGGGAGGAAAATGGATCAGATCCAAATTTGTTTGCCACTGCTGCTGCTGCTGTCAAGTCTCCCACTCAGATCTGACATGTCTGTTCCTGTTCAAGCATGGGGGAGGGGCATATGTATCTCTGAGTTTGATAAGGGGATAGCCTCTGGGTCCCAGATTGGAGGTTGGGCAGAGCTGGGCAGGGCAATGCAGGTCTCTGCCCAGTCCTAGGACAGAGATGATGGTGCCAGTTGGCATCTCCTCACCAGTGGTGGGGCTCCATTACAGATTTTCACTTCCTGCCTTCTCCATGGTTCCTGGGACTCATGTCCAGTCTGCTGTGGCAGGTGATGGCATGGGCCAGGTGCCAGGTGGTAAGAAACAGCTGTTCTCTGCTGCCTCCTCTTAAGAGAGCCCCAAGAACAGCAGACAATCCTGCACCCCAGGGGTTCCAATCTCAGGGCGGTGGTGAGTCGCAATCATCTCCAGAGGATAGTCCTGGGTATATGAACCCAAGTCTTCCCTCAGACAAATTTTCACTCACCCACCAGCACACACCCACTTACACAGAGAGTCTTTATGGACACTCACTTTTGCAGAGAGTCTCACACTCTGACCTGTTGCATCGCCATCTTGCCTCCTCCCCTCCAATTATGTTTTTTAAAAATCTATTCCATGCAGAAATTTCCAATCATCCATGACTGGTGTTTAATACTCTGCAGCAGAGAAATGTTTCCTTTTGCAGAAAACAAACATATTCCTTCTGTACCCATGCACCCCTCAAGGGCTATGTCTTATCTTCCACCTGTACCCCAAAATGAGCTGATGATATTTCCAGGTTACCCAGCAGGATCCCCATCCAAATGCATCCCATCAACTTCTCTAGCTCATGATCACAATAGCTCACCCCTGGGCTGATTTGGGAGCCTGTGACCTCAGTCTCCTAGTCCTCCCTATTGACCAGGCCCCAGTGAGGCTTTCTCTCCTGCTCCCTGAGTTCCAGCTTCCCCTTCCTCTGATTCCTTAATGCTTTCTACAAATTATAGAGAAGAATCAGGGACTGGCAGAAACCAGGGGCTGGTCAGAATCAGGACCTAACCTAACTTCCATTGGTCTTAGTATCTTCATCTATTAATAGTGTCTGCTTCACAGGCTAGCAGAAAACATTGATATGATAATGTCGATAAAATGCCTAGCATCATGTCTGGCACATAGATGATGCTCAAGAAAAATTGTTCCTTTTGTCATTTCCCATTGGAATTTCATTTGTCAGCTTGTCTGCCTCTATAGATTGTGAGATCCTCAAGGCCAGAACTATGCCTTATCTGTACCTCTGATTCTCTATGGTTCCAAACTCTACAATAGTAGTGGTATATGTAGGTACCCAGGGTATCAGTTATCCATTGCCATGAACACATGCTACAGAGTGAACTGAACTTATTTTATTTTTTTGAGTTGGAGTCTCACTCTGTTCCAAGCTGGAGTGCAGTGGCATGATCATGGCTCACTACAGCCTCAACCTCCTGGGCTCAAGCAATCCTTCTGCCTCAGCCTCCCAAGTAGCTGGGACTATAAGGCACACAACACCACACCTGGGTTTTTTTTTTTTTTTTCTTTTTGTTTTAGAGACAATGTTTCCCTATGTTGTTGTCCAGGCTGGTCTCAAACTCCTGGGTTCAAGCAATCCCCCACTTTGGCCTCCCAAATTTCTGGGATTACAGATATGAGCCACTGTTCACGGTCCCTGAACTGAACTTAAAACAATATTTTGTACGTGATTCAGCAAAAGCTGTTTAAGCCAAGCTCTGCTGGGTGGTTCTTCTGGCCTTGGTTGGGCTCAGCTGCAGGTCACCTAGGCTCTGCTTCTGAGTATGGGCAAGGGGAAGGAAGGGATGTGTCTGATCAACCAGTAGCCCAGCCTGGGTTTATTCACCAGAACCCAAGCACAGCAGTGTTCTTAGAGAGAGCAGAAAGACAACAGGTCTCTCAAGGCCTTTTAAAATGGGCACATTGTTTCTTCTACTACATTCTATTGGCCAGAGAAAACCATAAACCCAGCTGAGATTTAGGGGATAGACTCTGTCTCTTAATAGGCACGGCGAAGTCACATTTTAAAGGGTGTGGATGGATTCAGAAAGGGGTAGGAATTGTTGCCATTTTTGTGATCTACCACACCCAGTTATTCAAATGAAAGAGGTTAGTTAGAGAGGGAAAAATGAACCAAAAGCACAATAAGAAGAAAACTCCAATTTATGTCCTTACAATCATGGGCAAGGACACTTAAATTCTAGGTTGCTCAATACAAGAGAGATGAAAATTGACCTCTCAAACCATTAAGTAGTTGAGAGTTCTCTAAGGTACAGTGAAGAGAATATGTGCCAATTGGGGCATAAATCAAGACACTCCTTTTCCAGAGTCTTGGGAAGGCAGATGAGCCTGAATTTATCGAGGACACTCAGCCTCCTGACAGCAGTATAATTACAGACTCCAGCGTCATTAATCAGCAATCCGCTGACGACTGAGGAAGTCTATAAACTTCCAACTTTCTCTCTCCCAAAATTGATTCAACTTAAAAACAATTATTTAAATTCCACATACTTGAGTATTTGGCTTAGGAGAAGGTAGGGAAAATATCAAAAAGAGAAGTTTGGGCCGGGCTCAGTGATTCAGCCTGTAATTCCAGCACTTTGGGAAGCCAAGACAAGTGGATTGCTTGAGCCCACGGGTTCGAGACCCACCCGGGCAACTTGGTGAGACCTCATCTCTACAATAAATCAAATATTAGCTGGACATGGTAGCGTGCACCTGTAGTTCCAGCTACTTGGAAGGCTGAGGCGGAAGGATCGCCAGAGCCCAGCAGGTCGAGGCTGGGAGTGTGCCTCTGTACTCCAGTCTGGGTGACAGAGTAAGACTCCAACTCAAAAAAAAAAAAAAAGGAGAAGTTTGTGTTGTTTATTAATCTCCACCTTCAGAACATCTTTTATTAACCGTTCAGTAAATTGATGAACCCTCTGTTTTACACACACACACACACACACACACACACACACACAACCCTTCTATCAGAGAAGCTCCCACCAAGGATCCTCTAGCTGTGATCTCAGAAAACTCAATTCAGTGATAATTCAGGAGGCTCACTAGCCTAAAAAATCACAGGCATGGAGTTAGGTGACTTCCATTGAGCCAGCCACCCAGACAGGATAAGTAAGTCTCCATCCATGGGTAACCATCCTTTCCAGAGGTTCTTTATCCTTCTGGATTACACTTTCCTTCAATCCCAAATAAAACAGTATTGGCATTGAGAAAAGTCTCCATTCTACCTACTATAGGAAGTCCAGCATCTCTCAATATATCTGTGAATTTCCAGAGGCAGGGACTCAAATTCTTCTGGTCAGCACTTGCTTACAGTCTGCTTCCTCACTGCACCCCAATTTCTGTAGTACCCACCTCTTCCCTTTCTTGAAATGTTCTGCTATGGCACAAAACCTCTTTTCCTTCTTTTTTGCAAAGGTCTTTGTGCACAAGCCACAAGAAACAGATTTTTTTTTATTTTTTGAGTTGCAGTCTCACTCTGTCACCCAGGCTGGAGTGCAGTGGCATACTCATGGCCACCCTAGCATTGACCTGCTGGCCTCTGGCAATTCTTCCACCTCAGCCTTTCAAGCAGCCGAACTACAGGCGCATGCTACCATGCCCAGCTAATTTTTGATTTATGTAGAGACAAGGTCTCACCAAGTTGCCCAGGCTGGTAAACCCATGGGCTCAGGCAATCCACTCACCTCGGCCTCCCAAAGTTCTGGGATTACAGGCTGAGCCACTGAGCCCAGTCAAGGAACAGATTTTACTGAAGGCTGTGTGGCCAAAAAGGGTAATTACAGCACATGGAAGGAGGTAAATTCATGGTCAGGCAGACATCACCATTCCTAGTTTTAAGGTTCCTCTGCTTCCCAGTGGGGCTTGCTCTCTGGTCCTGTCTTCCATATGCCCCAGGCCTGTGCCATGTCACTAAGCCCCAGGCCCTCCTCGGAGCTCCCTGTAGACCACTTTCCATCTCTTGTTGTTCTGATCTTCTAGTCTCTCATCTCTTCTGCCACCTGGACACCAATGAGATGCCAACATTTTTTTGGTTTCCAAGAGCAATTTAGCCTTCTTTTGTTTCATTCTTACCCATCCAGTCTAGGCTCAGGACTTCAACTATCAGCAGCAGGGGGGCTCCTATCATTTCGTTTCTAAAACAAAAGTCCAGTTCTCCACCTATGAACCATTATTACTCTCAGACCAATGAAAAAAATGGCACACAACTTTTAAAGTAGCAGGTGTTTTCTATCATCTGTCCACTCTGTCATGTGATTTGAAAGCTTAGGGAACCTGTCTCACACCCATACCTGACACCCCAACAAGGAAGGTTATCTCCTCAGGTTAGGGTGTTTTATCTAGGAGAGGCACATAATCACACATTTTGTTTAATAGAAGTAGCCCACTAGTTCCCAAACTTCTGATGCATGTATTAAAAATATGGCTTTCCTGCTCCTATCCTGACACAGCAGACAGTAGAACATTTTCCCTGGGTGATTCTGATATAAGAGATCAGTTTCTCACACCTTGAGAAACTGCTTTTATGCTTGACCAGTGCAGGGATGCCAAGGGTCAGATCACCATCTCTGTTGGTTTCCTAGGGCTGCTGTAATTACCACAAACTTGGTGGCTTAAAGCAATACACATTTGCAGCATTATTCACAATGGCCAAAAGATGGAAGCAACCCAAATGTCCATCAACAGATGAATGGATAAACAAAAGGCAATATATCCATTCAGCCTTAAAAAGGAAGTTCTGACATTTGCTTTGACTTGGATAAACCTTAAGACATAATGATAGAAGAAATAAGCTAGACACAAAAGAACAAGTATTGAACAAGTCCACTTATATGAGGAAGAGAAGTCAAATTTATATGGATAGAAAATAGAATATTGGTTTCCAGGGGGTGGAGAGAGAAGAGAACAGAGGATTATTCCTCAATGAATATGGAGTTTCTGTTTGGGATGATAAAAAAAAGTCTGGAGATGGATAGTGGTGGTGTTTGTACAACAATGTAAATATATTTATTGCCACCAAACTATACACTTTAAGATGGTTAAAAAAAGATAACTTTTATATTATATAGGGTATATGTTAACATAATTTTTTTAAAGCTAAAAAAATGTATTATCTCACAACTCTGGATGTTAGAAGTTAAAGATAAGTAACTCTGAGCCACATTCAAGATGTCAGCAGAGCTGAGCAGTCTTCTGAGACTCTCGGAAAGGATCTTCCTACCTCTTCCAGCTTCTGGTGCCTTCTTGGCTCATGGCTGCATCACTGCAATGTCTTCACGTCACCTTCTCCTCTTCTCTCCCTGTGTGAAACCTCCCCCGGAAGAACACTTAGGATGATATCATCTCTCCATCTCAAGATCCTTAATTTCATCACATCTCCAAAGACCATTTTTGCCATACAGGGTAACATTCACAGGTTCCAGGAATTAGGATGGGATATCTCTGGGGAGACCATTATTCAGCCTACCAGACTATTTATCAGGGTTCTCAGGGAATGGGATCAGGATGGCACAGGGAGGAGAGAGGACATCAAGAGCGAGAACTTCAGCCACAGAGAGAGTAGGTCTCGGGGAAGGACAGGCAACCTGGGCAGGTCAGGGCACCTTCTGTTGTTTCCTGGTGTTGGGGTGCTCTCCCAACCCACAGGGAGAGCCCAGCTCCAGATGGATCCATTTGTCAAGGAAAGGGGTGGCTGGGTACAGCAGTGATGTCAAGGTCACTGCCCAGCCTCATGGACTATGGGGGGCTCCAAGGCACACCCAGTGACACAAGCAGGACAGAAGGAGAAGCAGGGAGTAACTACAAGCCCCCTCATGCCTGGCTTGTCCCCTATGAGAGCATTCAAGGTCTGAATAAAGACAAAGAGACAAATTATCTCCTATTATGTGCCAAGCACAGAACCAGATACCCTCCATCCTTAATCTCACCTAATCCCCACCTCAGCCTCAGGAGGGGTATATTAGCCCCTTCACACAGAAGAGGTGCCTGCAGTTCAGAGAAGTGAAGCAATTGTGTTTACAGTTACATGGTACCTTCATCTTCTGAGTCCTGCTGAGGGGAAGGGCTCCAACTCGAGTTAGACAGACCTGGGCTCATATCCTGGTTCTGTTCTTTACTGGCCCTAACCTTGGACACCACCTCACTGTACTGGCAGTGTCTACCTCGTGGGGTTAATTACTGTGAAGATAAGCACAGTGCTTGGCACAAAACCACTTAGATTACTGATATTAGTATCTCCAGCCCTGCCCACGGGGCAGAAGCAGGGCCTGCCCCAGCACGGTTCTTCCCTCCCCAGCAAACCCAAGCCATGATGCTGGCTGCTTTGGGACTGTCATTCACAGCCTGCTGCACCAGCCTGGTTAAGAAGCGATTTCTAGGCTGGGTGTGGTGGCTCACATCTATAATCTTAGTACTTTGGGAGACTGAGGCAGGAGGCTCACTTGAGCCCAGAAGTTCAAGACCAACCCAGGCAATATAGTGAGATTTTGTCTCTACAAAAAAAAAGATAATTATCCGGGTGTGGTGGCACACACCTGTAGTCCCAGCTATTCAGGAGGCTGAAGTGGAAGGATCACCTGAGCCCAGGATGTCAAAGCTGTAGTGAGCTGTGATCATGCTACTACACTCCAGCCTGAGTAACATAGTAAGACCTTAACTCCAAAAAAACCCACAGAGGTTTCTAAACAAAGGAGCTCCTAACTTTGCAACAACTGGCCTCTCCTGGTTGCTACCCTGGAGCCTCCCAGTGAGCCCACTATTAACCCTTGGCAAAGCAGAAGGCAGGGAAGCCTCAGGATAATTCCCTGCTTGTCCTCCTCCACCGCCAACCTGAGTCTCAATGGGCTGCAAGAACTGTGTTGTTCAACTGCTCAGAGACTCTCACAGGCCCAGCCTCACACCCAGTGCCAGCTCCAGCCACAGGGCAGGCAGCCAGACTGGAAAAAGCAGGGGGTGACCCCATTCATGCCCCAGCCTTCCAGGGGGTTCTGCCTACACAAGAGCCCCTTTCAGAGTCAAGAATCCAGTTGTGAAACAGGCCTGTGATTGTACAAGTTGTTTTAAAGAGCTTTAGCAAACACAACTGGCCCAACAATGGCCTGAATAACATTGACTCTGGAGGTCACCAAGCCCGGGGCACCCACAGGGAAACCACTATGAACCCGCCTGAACAGTCCCAGGCAACCAAGGCCTGGCGAGGCTCCTATGATCCACACTCTAGGCACATCTCATACCCACTCAGAAAAAAGGGAAGGAATCTGCCCTTTATTGAGTACCCTTGTATGCCAGTCTCTGCCCTCCCATCATAGCTGAGGGGTGGGTGCCCTATAAAAATGTCCTATGGCTCTTCCCACAGGCCTCAGTGAATTTGTCACAAATGAACCTCTTTTTTTATTTTATTTTTTGTTTTAAAGATATGGGGTACAATTCAGGGTTAAGTACAGAAGTAGTCACTGCACTGGTAAAGTGTGAGCACCCTTATAAATGAACCTCTTGCCCTCTACCTGCTGTGACCTGATCTCTCCAGTCTTGGCCCTGAATCCCCTTAGCTGGTTTCTACCTCTCTCCCCAGCCTCCTGAAGAAGATAGTGTGACGAAATTCAAGCCCCTCAAGGAGCTCCCTGATGGTTCATGGCCAAGCACTTTCCAGTTTGTCACAGCCTCACCCAAATATCAACAGCCAGTGCAAGTTGGCCCAGGGCTCGTCCAGCTCACAACAGCAGGGCCTGTCTTTTCATAGAAATGTAATAGTTCTCAAAATTCATCCTCTCAAATAAAAAGTACTGCAGGCATAGAAACATGCCCCATATGAACTAGACCTGCTTATCTATGACAAAAACAACACAAAATAAAAGGCATTCCTTTTATTTATGTTGGTAAATTTCCTTCATTTTTAGTAGAACTTGATTCAGCATCTGCAGAGTGTGGAACTGCAAAGGGCCTTCAAGATTGTGAAGTCCAGCTCGCAGTTTTATAAATCAGGAAATTGAGCAAGAATCCCCTCCAAGACATGCAGCTAGGAATGGAGTTTTGAATTGTGTGACGACCCCCCACCCCCGGACATTACTACTCCTGCACGTAGAAAGACAAGATTCAAAACTGGAGCCTTCTCAGTAGGACTCTCCTTAAATGAAGGCCTCAGCCTCATGCCAGGTCACTACAGGACTGACTCAAGGGCCTGGGCTGCACAAGGATGATCCATGAAAGAGGGTTGACCAGGCATGGTGGCTCAAGCCTGTTATCCTAGCACTTTGGGAGGCCGAGGTGAGAGGACTGCCTGAGTCCGCAGGTTCAAGACCAGACTGAGCAGCATGGTGAGACCTCATCTCTACAATAAATCAAAAATTAGCCGGGCATAGTAGCGAACGCCTATAGTTCCGGCTACTTGGAAGGCTGAGGCAGAAGGATCGCCAGAGCCCAGCAGGTCGATGCTGGAGCGGCCACTGCCCTCCAGCCTGGGTGAGGGAGTGAGACAAGGAAAGAAGGAAGGAAGGGAGGAAGGGAGGAAGGGAGGAAGGGAGGGAAGGAAGGAAGGAAGGAAGAAAGAAACACAGAAAGAAAGATGGCAAAACTGCAGTCACAACGGACACAGACTGATCAAGATGTCTTCAAAGATGTCCTCATAGACATAAGGCAGACGGAGAAAATCCAGATATAAAGCTTTGGGAGGGCAACAGTAATCCATTCAGGATTACTAGGAATCCCAGATTGCCAGGAATCAAGTATCCAGGTATAAGGTTTCGAGGCCAGGAGGGGTTTCTGAGAAACAACCTTCTGCTCCTGCAGGGCTGCAGTGGCTGAGACAGTTAAGTGGCACAAGGGCCTTTGCTTCCCTGATCTTATAAAACTGGAAAACTGTCTAAATTCTTAACTCCACTGAGTTCAGAATCTGCTTTTTTTCCTATTAACATAGAGTAGAAAGGTTTTTATGTGGCTCAAGATTAATCTGGTTCAAAATCAGCATAAGCAGGTCTATTTTTGCAGGTGCTTAATAGTATGGACAAGAACTGCCTCTCTCAACTCCCAGTCCAGGATTCTTCCCACCAAACCAAGCAAAGTCTGACTTCATTGAAAAATATTTCTTTTTTACCTTCCTGGCTTGGCCTGTATGAATGAAATTGGGAACTGAGCTGTAGCTAATTTTTAAAGTTTGTCTAGCTCTGTATTGAGCTGCAGGTCCTGCAGTGGGGAGAGATGAGTCAGCAACAGCCCTTAAGTGACTCACCCTCCCACCCATTACTCTGAGCCACAGCTTCTCCTATTATAAAAATAAATTATGATAGAAGATGGAGAACAGATTTATCTAATTAAGGTTGATTTTCAAGGGCCTCCACTTGACTCACAAGCACTTTTCAGGGCCTATAGCTAGTATATATATAATTTTGTACTCTTTTTCCTCAAAGAAGGCCCCAAATTATACTTGCCTAAGACTCATAAAACCTGATCCAGTCCCAGATGTTGTCCAGTTAATCCAGAGGCACTGAAGATTCACAACATTTTGAAGAAAACCAAACTCCCTGAGAGAAAGGCTAGAGAGAGGCTAGAAACCATGCCTCCTTACCTCTGCTTTTGCCAACTCCCCACACTCTTTTTTTTCCAATACGAAAGTGTTGACAATGTTGGTAGCAACGGCAAGTTAACACCAGATACTCATTAACATGATTCTATTTAAAAAGCTGCAGAGCTATGGGTTACAGTGATGTCTATTATTAATGAAGAGATGAGGAGCTTCCACTGTGAAAGATAAAACGAAGTTCATATAAAATTCAACTTGGTTAATTTGACTTGAAGGTTGCAAAGCAGGAGGAAGCCAGGAAGAGCAGAAAAAGAATCAGGAAAGGTTGTGAAGCAGAGAAAGTTTGGGAGACCAGTCTACAGGGCAAGAAGAAGCCATCCCCTCATCATGGGCCCCTCTGCACTGTGAAGAAGACCCCACCCAGCCCTTGCTCGTGTTCTATGTAGCAACTGAGAGCAAAGTACAGAAAAGAACATCTGCAAGGCTGAAAGACTGATGACGTGGTATGACAGGATTCAATCGTTCCTTGTTTGTTCAACACTCATTTTCATTTATTTGTTGTTAGATTTTGGGAACATTATGTTGTGCAAAACACATGTGGCCCCTGCATTCCAATCTGGAGGGAACACAGCCAAGCAAATAAGCCATTGCAATTCAGTGTGATACTTGCTTGGACAGGGAAGATACAGGAGATTAGGGGAGCACAAAGAGAGGTTTCTAATGCAGCTCTGGGGGGTCAGAAAAGACTTCTCCAGGGAAGCAAAGAACCATCTGAGACTTGCAAGATGAGCAGGCATCCACAAGAAAAAGGAATGAGAAGCATGTTTTAGGCAGAACTAAGAGGAAAATGGTCGGTATTTCTGAAACATTGTAGACCAGGTGTATGTTGGGGGTCAAGGGAGAAGGATGCAGGAGGCATTATTTAAGCTGGATCCTATGGATTTGAAAGCCTTAGTAAGAAGTGAACTTTACCTCAAAGGTAATGACTTTATATCACCCAGATGGTATGAGGAGTGGTCTAGAGAGAAGTAAGGCTAGGGATAAGGAGGCCATTGCCTCCTCATGGCAATGGAGGCAAAAGAAAATGGTGACCTGCATGGAAGTTTCCTCTGTGGATGAAGAGATAGGTACAGATTCAAAAAATATTAAAGAGGCATAATGGACATATTTTGATAGTGAGTTAGAAATGTGGTGTAAGGTGTCCAAGGAATCTAGGATGACCTCAGATACATCTGACTTGAGCAGTTGGACGGCCAGATGGTAAAGCCATTTGGAGAGATAGTGACTCCAGAAGGAGCAGGTTTAGTGCTTCTGAATTGATTTGGCCATTAGGATAAAAGGAGGCTTCAGAATTCACAGTAGGTCAAGTTGAAAGGCCCGAGAAAGACTGACTTATTAAAGTTATGAAGGTTAAGGACAAAGGAGGAAAAGACAAGAGATTGAGAAGTTCAATTGAAAAGAGATTCAGATGAGAAAAGCAGGTTACGAAATGATATGTACAATAAGATACACAAGCACAGGATATAAACAAAGAAAAACACTGGTGGTATCTACAAGAACACATTAGTCATAGTTAACGCCTCATGGAAAAATCACTGGTGATCCATCTTTCCTTCTCTCTTCTTGGCTGTATTTGCAAAACTAAAGATTGTACAATAAATGTGTGTTATTGTTTTGTAATGAAAACAAATTATTTTTGAAAAGTGGTTATGTAGGTAAGATAAGATTATTGAAGAGCTTTTAATTTAAAGAATTTAATTGAAAAGGATAATAATAGAGCTCGTGGACAGATAAAGGTGAGTAATATGATACTGCCTCACAAACGTGGCATACTGAAATCACCTGCAAAGTTTTAAAAATACCATCCCTGGATCCTATCTCCAGAGATTATTTTAATTGGTAAGTGGCCTCAGTCCTGGAGGTTTTTTGTAATGCTCCTCAGGTGATTTCAATGTTGGCAAAGATGGAAAACCACTAACACAATTCATGAGAAAGTACAAGGGATAACTTTTTAGAGTAGCATTTTAAGTTAGAAAGGAGTGAGAATCTTGGAGAGAAGGTTATCGTGGTGAGGCCATGAAGCAGTGTCAAAGGTTAACAATGAAGCAATGAGATGCACCACCCGGGTCAAGGATGGGGTCAGTCCCTGTAACATAGCAACCCCAAAACTGAGAGGGCTTGCATGTAAGGTTCTTTACATATTCCAAAGAAGTCACCCAGAGGTCCAGCAGGGAAAGACATTGGTTTATTAGAACTTACAGGAGGCACAAATGGCAGCAGGTCAGTGAGGAAAGAATCCGCCCATATGACACTGATGGCGGCGGGTCAATGCAGGAAGAGTGCACCTGGGGCAGTACAGCAAACAGTTTTAATAGGCAAACAAGTCAATAATCAAATTCCTACCCTATATTTACAATTACATTGATTACACATGGCAACCACATTGCTTTCAGTTTTGCTTGGTCACCTGTACCCCGTGACTCATTAGTGGGAATATGCATATCCTTCAAAGACCAGCCTTGGCCAGAGGCTGCACCCTGGGAGGAAAGGCAGAAAAAAGCCAGATATAAGGGAAAAGCAGCAAGATCCAGACAATTATTCAATTGCTTCACAGTTCCACGGTGTACTTAAAAAAAAAGAGGAGCTCCAAAAAGCTCTCAAAAAATGGGGACATTTTACAGGGGAAGAAAAAAAAAGAATCTAGGCTGCAGGTTTCACCAAAGAGCAGGCAGCAGCTGGTTCTGTATTCAAAAGCAAGGAGCTATTCACATCCTAAGGCATTTTTCAGCAAAGGGCAGCATGGGAACAGCAGCTCAGCTGAAGACCTTGAAGTCCACGGAAGACAGTGTATGGATTATTCACTAACACTGAGGAATGATTTTCAGATAATCTGTCACTGGAGGGTTGACAATCATTGTCCAATCTGGGCTTTGGGCTCCAGAGCACATGGTGGGGCTGCCACTGCAGAGACACTGGCTTAGGTGGTCGACGTGACACCTCCTTTGAATTCTGGGTTATTTCATTTCTCTGACCTCAACCTCTTCATTGTGAAAAAGAGGCCATTACTACCTGTTCCACAGGTTTCTCAGGATTAAATACAGTAACTTCATGGTTTTTTAAAATGTGAGATTGTCATTGTTTGAAACAGGGCTAGAGGATATAAAGCTGTTAGAGTCGGTATGGGTCAAAGCCTGGCTTCTTCATTTTCTCCTTTCATCTGCTATCTTCTCTCTTCTGATTTAAACTTCTAAGTTCTAATGTAAAGTGGCTAGAGCAGATAACTTGTTCTTTTCTTAGTATATTGATGGCATTGAGAAGGTGGCCCTTAAAAATGTAAAATTTAAAAAGCAAAATCAATATTTTAATTTTTGTAAGAGATCTTGATATTAGTAATCATCAGAGTGAAAACAATAGTTACTGAAATTTAAACTCTAAGAGAAAAGACAATTAGAGTAAAGTATGGGGAACTTTTCCTTTTTTTGAGTTGGAGTCACTCCGTCGCCCAGGCTGGAGTACAGTGGCATGCTCACAGCCACTCCAGCATTGACCTGTTGGGCTCCGGTGATCCTTCTGCCTCAGCCTTCCAAGTAGCCAGAACTACAGGTGCGCGCTACCAAGCCAGGCTAATTTTTTTTTAATATTTTAGAGACGGGGTCTCACCAAGTTGCCCAGGCTGGAAAGTACTTTTACTTATAGCCTCACTAAGTCAGAGATGTCGTTTATTGTAAGATATATTCATTTTATATATTGAAAAAATATTTCTAATTAAGCGACAAATGCTTTCTTTCCTCACATATTTTTTTCTTATTGAAAGCATTTTTTTAGATTTATTGAAGCATCTATTGTTACCACGAATCACTCTGCATATCTAAAAAGGAAAACACAAGTGAGATGAATTGGCCTATGCGTTCCACAAAACTTCCTCACATTCTCTCTTCTAAATCACTTTTTGGTCTTGGATGCCCCTGTTTCCCCCACACAATAGTGTTCTCAGGTCTTTCAAGTGAATTGGAAATACACTCTCTCATTGTCTCCCATATTTCCTTCTCAGCCACCAACATCTCTTTTTGCTAGCTTTTTTGCCTGGTGTGTAATAGATGATCCTTTTGTGCATATCTTGGTAACAAAACATAACTCAGTTTTATCTACTTGCGGATATCTCCCCTTCTTAAGTCCTATAAAGCTATCCTTCTCAAACTTTCATGTTCACACAAATCACCTGGGGATCTTGTTAGACTGCAGATATATGACAGGTGTGGACTAGCGGCTACGATTCGGCAGTTATCACAAAGTCCTGGGCGAAACCAACACTGCTGGTCCCATTACCACAGTCTGAGAAGAAAAGCTATAAAGTAATTGATCTCATTGGTTCTCTTTGCAAGAAAATATGGAAGTGTGACTATTCCTCCAACAAATGTTTGTTTCACTAATATCAAATTTATGCCCTGCTGCTCCGTTTTCATGCCCTTCAGTGTATGCAATAATTTTTCATTTCTATGCCAAATTGTCATATAATCTTTTTGAAATCTCGTAAATGGCAGTGAAACTCAACAAGTGTAGCACCAGCAATGTACATAATTCACTGAAGGGTGAGGGCGGATGGCGGAGTTAGGACCAAGCCAGCACATGCGCAGTCTGTGCCGCATGTACCCAAGGCCGACTACTATAACACGCCATCGACTGATTGCTAGCTACACCCTGACGTCAGAGAAGCAAATACTGGGGAAACGTGCAGCTTTGGATCAAACAAATATGGAGAATACGTTGCAAACCTCTGCACTATTTTAGCCTACACTTTTTGCAGGGTTTTTTTTTTTCTGTTTAATAAGATGCTGAAATCAGCATTAGGAATTATGAGAGATAACAGTAATAACCCCGGTGTGTTTCTCCATGTCTCTGTTTCTAACCTTTTGGCTTCACCTTTATGAATGGAACACAAGGATGGAAGTTCTTTGGTGTGTGAGTATTGGTGATGTGTGTGTTGACAACTGACTTCTCAGCAGTCAACTGAGCACTTGTTGAAAATGCCCAGCTCTGAGCTCCACCTAACCTACTGAAGCAGCATCTCAGAAGGCTGGCCAGGAAACTCTTTCATCAAGCCCTCCAGGAGAATCTTAGGCCACTCGAGCTCAAGAACCGCTGGTTTAGAGTCTTTCACAGCTGCCTACAGGATTTAGTCCATCAGTCTTCCAATAGGGGGTACCTAGTATGCAACCACTGTGCCAGGTGTTGAACTGTGACAGGTCTGACAGCACCTCTCTGTGCCTCACAAAGCTTACGGTCCAAACATGTTGCCAGAGAGAATGCTGTGCTACGGGCAAGAAGAAGAGAGGAAAAAGAAGGTTGCTTCCAGTGGACATGATTGGAAAGACCTTGTGGAGAAGGTGGAACGTGTGCTGTGTCTGGAACGATGGATGAAATTTGGATAAAACTGGCAAGGAAAGGGGCATTTCAGGCAGGGAGTATAGCACGAGCCAAGGCAAGAAGGCAGGCCAATACTAGTCACATGCCAGAGATGGAAAGCCGTCCAGGCATTCTAGGAGACAGTTCATATGACGCAGGCAGAAAATATATGCTTGGAGAGCTTGACAAAAGTAAGGCGAAACCCCACAGGATTTACCCTCTTATATCTGGTTCCTCCATTTGGAGTTTTTAATTTGCTTGTTTACTTTCTTTTCAAATTAAGAGAGGAGACCCAGAGCTTTTGGCTTCTCATCAGTACTTCGGGCCATCTCTGTCCTTCCCTGCCACTCAATTTGCCTCTGAAGAGACTCCTCCGTCCGAACCCCTCTGTTGGCAGCTGGTGCATAGGGAGAAATGCAAGCTCATTGCAATATTAATCCAAGCAAAACACAACTAGAGAGGAAATTTTGCTGTTCTGTTGCAAATAGCATATGGTACCTCCCAAAAGCCAAAAGAAATGATTTTTTAATCATCTGCTGTTCAGGATTAACCACGCTCCCTTTCCTTAGTGTGGATAATTGAAGGTTGACTGTATTTGGATTTCAAAACAGTTTGGACTTTATTGAAATCCAAGGCTCCCAGTTTGCTCCCCACCCCAATGGGCATCTGTGCCTATAATTAAATTGATCTGCAAAGGGAGGGCCAAGGAGGTACCTGGGATGTGAGTGGTTACCAGAGAAAGACAACTGGCATTTTTGTGTTGCACGTGTATCCCAAACATGGGACTAGAATGATAGCAACTGCCCTTCTTCAGGAGATGCCCCCATTGTGCTGTGGCTCCGGGGTGCTGTTACCTCTTTACATTTCAGATTTGCCCTCTAAACATAAAGTCTGAAGTAAATTTAACACCTTTTAGGGTGAGAATTCATCATGGCACCTGTGGGTCTCACAGAGACACAAGCAGAGATATTAGAGGTGCTTTGTTTCTAAGGTGGGCAAAAATTGGCCGAGACACAAACACACACATGTTCTTGGAGCTGAAATACTGAGTAAAGAAAAACTCTTTGGACAGCATGGTTAGAAAAATACATCTGTTTCCTGCAGGTGTGTACAGGTTGCATGTGAGAAGGAAGACACAAAGCCTCTTCGAGGACACATGAGCCTGGAAGCAGGAGGTGTGTTACTTCAAACAGAGCTTTCCCTGGGTGCAGGGGACAGATGGGAAGAAAGACAAGACGTGAGCCAGCCCCTCATCTGGTCCGTGTTTTCCACCTAGATAAGAAGGGAGAGAAATTTTAAAATAAAACATAGAAACACACACAAAGCATGTGAGGGTGTCCTCAGCAGTTGTAGGTGCTCTACACAGTGCTAAGGGTGAGGGATGAGAGGCTTGGGGGAGGCCAAGGAACCAGGCCATCCCTGGCTGGATAGGGGGACCATGCAACTGGCTGAGCTGACCTGTAGGGGCAGAATAGCAAGGGGAAGTGTCAGCAGGACTGGATCCCATTCCCAGCTGGCCACCTGCAGAGGACACAATAGCTAAAGAAAGCATCCTGGGCCTGCTCAGTGACTTATTCATGTGTGTTTCTCCTCATTGGCAAAGAGGCTTTTCCGGTTGCCTGTGGCGATGGACAGCATTCCTCCAAAGTCCACAGCCTGTATGGACCCACCAGGACAGCCCCCAAGCCCCTGTTGAAGGTCAGGAACAGGAGGTGGGCATTGTGTGTATGGTCCCATCACATCTTGACTAAAGTCAGCACCCGGCAGTCAGTTAGGCCCCCAGCACTCCTTACTCGCCCTCTCCCCCATATCCAGCCCCAGCACCCTCTCCTTCGCTCCCCTCCCCACCGCCACTGCTCCCCCCACCACCTGCATCCTGCTCCAGTGCCACGGCTACCTCTGTTTTGCTGTCTGACTTCAACTGACCCATGAGAAAGAACGTCTGTGACCAGTCTGGGAAGGCAAGACATGTGTCCTGGGGCCGGACCCCCCTCTTTCTCTCTCCCTCCTTAGGCTCTTTCCTCCACTTCTCTGCCTCACACCAGAGCTACCACTCTTCTTGCCTTTATCTCAGAAGAGCTTCTGTCAAGATTCCCTGCACTCGCATGGAGCTTATTACTGAATATTTACGCCTTTCTGGCTATCCCCTCAGCAGGGCACAGACACTGAGAGACAGCAGCAGCCCTGCACAGCCAGCTGGCTCTCCACCGAAATGAGGATGAGCGTCTGGACAAGGAAAGAAAGCCATCCAAGGTGTCATCCTGTGCCCCCCTCAGAGAGGACAGCCTGGCCATTTTCATGATTAAGCCCACTAACCAGTCCCACGGCCCCTGTGACAGCTTCTCCTGACCATACCAGTTACTGATTAAAGAGAAGCTGTATTATTTTTCTTCAAAGAAAATTAAACACACACCTGCACGCATGCACGCACACACACACAGAGAGGCAGAGGGAGAAAGAAGGAGAGAAGGAGTGAGGGAGGGAGGGAGAGAGGGAGGGGTCCACTGTAATGTTCTTAACAAGAACTACAGATTGCCTAATCCATCTCCCTCTCGTGACACCAAGCACCCATGCTCACTTAGAAGATGGCCCAGAGGACACGTGCCCAGCAAGTGTGCATGTCACAGGGGTGCAGCCACTCTGGCCCTGCTCTTCACCAAACATACATATCGATTCCTCCTGAGTGTCAGGCACCGTGCTGGGCCCAAGCACAAAAGCAAGCTGTCTCCAGCCTCCCTCTGCCACAAGAAACTGGCCGGTCCATGCTGAGCATCTGCAGGAGGATTTCTGGGAGTTCCCTCCCAGGCTGTTCCATGCTGGCTAGTTCACTCCTGCAAAGCTGCCCATCCATCTTGCTTTATAGACTGCACAACTGCAACCCAGCCTCAAAGGCACACACTTGCCCCATGGGCTCAGGAGCAGTGAAATGTCCGCTGGTAGCTCTCCCAGCCAGATCAGAAAGGTTGTACTTAAAGTTTCCCCTAAAAAAAACAGTAAAAATAAGGCACTTCCCTGGTGTTTCCCATAAATGAGCCTACCTTTTATGGCCTGGACGCTTGACTCTCACTAGTGTTGGTGAAGAAAAGCTGTTGACTGTCCATGGGGCAGCTCCGGGACTTCTGGATAAAGGGACTTGGGATGGCCAGAGGTGGGAGTAGGGCCCCTGCTTATTGAGCACACTGATTATTTGGTGGATGTTGATGGAGACTACGGAAGGATGGGCTCCTCTCTCATTGCCCCCACAAGACCTTGGCAGCATCCCGAAACCCCAAATCAATCCTTTGTTCCATGAACGAAGCCAGCACTAGGAATCAGGAGAGCCATGTTCCAGTTCCAGCTCTAATTAGCTGAGAAACTTTGCACAATTCCAGATTTTTTTCTAAGCCTCAGGATTCTCCTTTGTAATGAGGTTGGAATTGGACCACATCGTCTCTAAAATCCCTCAAAGTGACTCTAGGCCTTGGAGGAAGGAAAAGAAAATAGAGATGCAGTCCCCACCCCAGAAAAAACTAATGGTGGTGAAAATGTAGCACCAAAAGGAGACTTTGCACAAAACTACAAATGGTGAAAGTAATGGAAAAATTCTTACGTTTTGTCCACCAGCATCTATTCCCACCGCTTCTGGCAGACAGCCCATAATTTCCACTGGGGAAGGTAATGAACCTCTGTTTCCAGGGATGGAAGCCTAACCTGCAACACTTCCTGAATCCAGCCACTTCTCACCAGACCTGCCACCATCCCTGTCCCAGACACTGCGATCAATCCCTGCTTCCTCTTCACACAGCATCCAGGAGATCCTTTTCAAACACGACTCATGTCATGTCTCCTCCCTTTTGAAAGCCTGCAGACTCTCCACCACTGTTAGGAGAAAGTTCTGTATCCTTCCCATGACTAGCAGGACCTGGTCTCATGTGGCCTCTGCCCCTGCCCCAACTCACCTCCCCCTGCTCTCTGCTCAGTCCTCTCTCCTCTGTTCTTAATGGCCACTGCGGCTCTTTTCCATAAGTCTGACTTGGCCTGCTTCAGAGCCCTTGCACTTGCCTCCTCTGCCTAGAATGTTCTGTGCCCAGATCGTCACAAGGCTTCTACCCTCATTGCATTCAAGTCTCTACTCAAATGTGTGGGCTACTGTCCAGACGTGGACTGTTTCCCCCTCCCCTCTCCCTGCCCTTAGGAGCACCCCTCTGACCAAGGCTGGTCCTGGAGGGTGTGCATATTCCCAAACTGAGTCATGGAATGCAGATGACCAAGCAGAGCTGAAAGCAATGTGGTGTCATGTGTAGTCAATGTAATTGAAAACACTGGATAGGAATTTGATTAGTTGACTCACTTTCCTATAAAACTGTTTGTTGTACTTCCTCTGAGATACAGACTCTTTCTTCACCCACAGACCAGCCTCTGTCAGTGCCTCCTGGGTAGGTTCTTTCTTCACTGACCAAACACCATGGTGCCTCCTGTAGGTTCTAACAAATCAGTGTCTTTCCCTGCTGTACCTGCTACTGGGTGACTTCTTTGGACTTGGTAAGGAACCTTATGGGCAAGCCCTCTCAGGTTTGGGGTTGCCACAGTACAAACGTCACCTCCTAAGAAAGTCTCTAAACAGCACTCCACCCGCACTTCATATCACTCTCTACCCTCTTAATATGCTTTGGGTTTTTTAAAAATAACCTTTATTATTTCCTAATTTTATATCATTTTATACAATGTGCTTGTTTGTTTTCTGTCTCCTTCTGGTAAGTGAGCCAGAATACTGTGTCCCCAGAATATACAAAAGTTTCTGGAACATAGCAAATGTTCAGTGAACACTTGAGTGAGTGAGTAAGGTCAACCTAAGCATTTGGTGTCTCAGTCACACTGGTTGGTTCAGTTATAGACACAGGCCTTAACCAGGTCCAGGCAGAGTGAATCTCAGGACTTTGCCAGAATACCAAGCCATGGGCACATGCTTTGCTCTGATGACCTTAGTGTTGTCATGGTGTGAGGCTGAGCCTGCCAGAGCTGCTAGATGGAACCAGGATCGGGGCCAACCCAGGGAAAGCAAGACCAAGGGACAAAACCTGTTGGCATTCTTAGAACCTGAATAAAGCCACACCTGAAGCCAGGACTTTCTATAGGCTTTTCAACTAAGGTGAGTCAATGCATTTCTTAAGCATGGTCTAGTTAATCCTCACCAAAACTAAAGTAGCTCTGCTCTCCCAAATTTCCCAGATGACAACATAAGTCTAAGGGGAAAAAGTGGAATGACTGAGCCAAGGTCACACAGCCAGTGAGGGTCAGGTTAGAGATAACTTTGTCTTCCAACCTCAATGCTATACATATATTCTCCTCCAGGGGGGCTCAAATGCCTTGTCTCTGAGGAAGGCAGCAACCCTGCTGACATGGCAGAGCCTGGGGAAGGGTGGAGACAGATCAGCCCTAAAGCAGAGCAGCAACGTGTTGTTTGTGTTATTTCTGTTTATACAGGGCTTTTCTTCAAAGCACTCCACCTGCTTTTGCAAATAACCATTACAAGCCTTTTCTGCAGCAAATCAAGAAGAGACAGGCAAACAGTGACAACAGATGTTCTCCAGCCTTGGAGGCTGATGAGTGTCCAGCCCTGTCAGCTGACACCCGGGATTAATAGCACAGGCCTGTGATCTGTGATCTGTCTGGGAGAAGTGACGTGGCACCTCACTGTTCAGTCCTCACTGTGCACTGGCCCCACCAGTGAGTGAGATGATGAAACCCCCTGTGTTTTAAAGAGTGGTGGGCATCTGGCCCTCGTCCCACCCAGGCTCCTCTCCCATGAGGTCCACTGAGGAGTGCTTTGCTGGTCTATACTGGGAAGTCCCAGCTACGTGGCCGGCCCTGCTCCAAGGATAAGCTTCGTTTCTCTGAGTTGGGCTCACGCTATGCAAGTCCTGAGTTCACCTCCTAAGCCTGAGGTCTTCCCAGCAGCCACGTTCTAACTGCACTGATGACTGTTCTCAGGAATGGACCTGCAGGGAAATATCTCAGCCACGTGTTCTCTCTTATGCCCAAGGCTGTCAGCATCCAGAAGACTCAGGGGAAGACCAAGTGGGTGTCCAGGCTCCCCTGCCAAGCCCCCAGGCACTTAGTGAGGGGTGGGAGCCAGGGGAGTTGTCTCCATTCATTCATGGCCACATGCTCAACCACCCTTTTCTTTCCTGGGCCTGGGTAGTGACCTATGGTACCTCCCACTCTGTCTCTCAGCCAGGCCATTGGATTTCTTCCCAGTGCCTGTTCTGTACTCAGACCAGGGCACACCTCAGCCTGGATACTCAAAGATCCCCCACCTAGGTGGTGGCACCCATCCAGCATATGGCCCTGCAGAGGGAGGAGCTACCCAACAAGCAGTCTGAGTTCAGCTAATAAAGATGGGATCACAGTTTTCATCTGAACCCAAGTAGTAACTTCTTCGGGTTGTTCTCAGAAAACTGGAACCTAGACAGAGACCTGCCCGTTTTTGTCTGCCCTTGGATAGACCCCACTAGACTCCTACCTACTAAGTGACCATCTGGCTCCATACACCTAAGGGTCAGATAATTCCCGTAATTCCATGGTCTTTAAGCAGGGAGGTGCATCAGAATCAGGGAGAGAGAACTGGGCTCCACTTGCAGAGAGATCTGGTTCAATGGGTCTCAGACAGGATCATTACATGTCTCCCCGCCTCCCTACCTCCCTGCCCTAAAGCCTTTAATTTCATAGACATAAAGGAAAGTACTGCAGGAACAAGGAAACAAGAGGTGATCCCAATAGACAGGGAATACCATGGACCGTCAGCTAGGGGGTTTCAGCAGATGATCAGTAGACATCACATGCTGCGGAGGCAAGTATAGCAAGGGAGCAACACTTCTCCCTCCTTCTCCATTCTCTCCTTCACTGGAATGGACAGGAATCTCCTCATACACTTTCTCTTGGGTGGCCACATTCTCACTACCTGGGGAACAAAGGCAGCCTCTGGCATCCATATGTGCAGCTCACAGCCAGGGAGCTCAGAGTCTGGCCAGGCTGCAGTGAAGTTCTTCACATACACAATTCTGTGTTCAGCTCACCCACAGCCAGACCTCAGTGGCAATTGGTAAGGGTCAGCCTCCCCAAAGCCAGGAGGCCTCTACCTTAGTAAAAGGATGCCGCTCTTGGTTTCCATGGGAACAGCAACGGCGTGGATGTCTCTAGGAACAGCTTGGCTATAGCAGGAAGCAAGCTGTGTGTTGATTCACGGTGAGGATCCCAGTCCACCCTTAGGTTTGCTGGCTCAGAGCAAACAGCGTAACCTCTGCTCTAGAGTCATGTGTGATGGGCCCTCTCCACAGCTGTACAGGGTCAGGCGTGGCCACAATGTTGCTTCTACTGTCAACAATAACAGCTAGCACATTCCAAGCACTCGGGCTACCAACTTATTGATCTTCATATGACTTGATCAGATGGGCACTAAAATTACCCCTGCTGTATAGACAACTGAGGCACAGAGAGGTTAAGTGACTTGTCTGAGAACAGTGGCAAGTGAGGGAAAGAGCTGAAAGGTCAACCCAGCTAGGGTGCTTCCAGAATTCTCCTTGGCTTGGATATGAGGACAAGGCACCAAGTGGGGCTCAGTTCTGTCTGGCCAATGTTCAGGGTTCCATCCGATTGGAGGGAGTAGTGAAGTGGGCACCACCTCCCCATAGGATGGGTAGAGTTGGTGAGTCTGGGCACTCGAGGTCAAGGCTTTGGTGACTAATGGCGTAGATATGTGATTGGGTGACATAAAAGCATCATAGTATTCCAGACAGGTGTGGCTGGTGGCACAGAGAGGAAACCTGGCACAGGACGGGCAAGGGAACTCCAGCTTCTGCTTTGCACAGACACAAGTTCCAAGAACAGCAGAGAGAAGCCAGGCCAAGCTCCAAGAAGCATGTGCAGTCAGACAACTTGGGATCATGTCCAGGGCTACTATCATGGTCCTTGGGGAACCGTGGCTCCCCCCCCCACCTCCCTCCTGGTGTCCTGAGCAGCAGTCCACCCTCAGGGTCCCTTCTCTGTGCCAGGCATTGGAGCCACAGAGGAGAACCAAGCAGAGTCTGTCTGATGCGACTATAGCTGACACTGTCTGTGTGTAACTCACGAGCATATGCTCTCATTGTGAGGAAAATCCACCTACCTTCTCTTTCTGTGTGTCTGCCCAGGAAAGCCCTCCCCTGCAGAGACCTCAGGGAGGGGAATTAACTGAAGGCATCGTTAGGAGTCACTGCCCCTACTGGTGCCAGTGGGTGAGAGGAAGACAGTGGACGGTTCTCTCAAACAAAGCAGCACAGGCCATGAGTGGAAGCAGAGGACAGCTGGGAGAGGCAGAGGAGGCTGGCGGGTTGAGAGGGTGTTCAGAGAGTGGGGGCAGAGTCTAGCCCTCCTAACAGCTGTGGAGAAGTGCAGCTGTTCCCTCAATGCTCATGGAGTATTTGGTTAAAAGACACCCTGACCCAAGGATGCGGCATAGTAGAACTTCTCTGTGAACCAGGGCAGGAAGGGCCTAAGATAGAAATAGAGGGACTTGGCCAACAGCAAGGAAGCCAGAACTGGGGAAAAGACTCCCAGGAAGAGCTGCAGTTTCAGCTGGACAAGGCTACTGTCTGTCACTCCACGGGTTTAGTTGCTAATGTGCATGGGGACTGGCCCTGACAGAGGCGAACACCCCTGGATTGGCACTTCCTGAGAAGGAAGCGGGAGAACATGGGTTGGCCACCCCGGTCTTTCATTTGGAGAAAAATCAAACCATGTAGTTCTTCAACAATCAGTAAACGTGTCCAGGACAGCAAACATAGAAGGAAGTAGAGATGAGTGAGGAAAGCCCTTTGTGGTTTTAAATATCTAACAGCTTGGCCATGAGTCTAAGCATAGAAAAAAAGCAAGTTTTGCAAGTCATTGGCTGTCAAAGGAAACACCTCCTTCCACTGGGTCAAAGATCAAAGTTCCCAACAGCAGTGTTGTTTAAGCTAGTGCTCCCGTTTAATGCGACAGCAGGCGTGCAGCCCACACGAATCCATGTGCTCAGACAGGCCTTCCCAAGTGGGCACCTCCCCTAGGTCTCGCCTCCAAAGCTACTGCCAAGGGGACCAGGGAAAGATGACAGCATTCAGCTGTGACCTTTCTGCTAGGAATTTCTCTGTTGATCAGTACCCGAGATGTTGAGTGTGGTATTTTCGGGGAAGGATGACCTTCATTAAATGGTAAGGTCAAAGGCACCATTGGGGGAAGGAGCCCAGAGACACCAGAAGAGTGACAAAAAGGCAAAGAGGATGAATTCTGAAAGATTGAAATGTCTCTAGGGCAACAACCACAGCTTCCCTATGTGGAAGGGAGTTGAGTCACCTGCTGGCTTACCAGCCAGCTCCCTGGATATGCAGTAAATCAAAGCAAAGGGTAGAGGTGAGACTTGACTGCCTCCAAGCTCAATTTGCCGAACCCTTGGAAGGAGACTAGGTGCTTAATTTCATTCACATGGTGAAAGGCATGGTTTCAGCAGTTCTGTCTAGAAGTTTCCCACCCACTCTAAAAAAAAGTCAAAACCCCCAAAGAGTTTCCTCAGGACACTAGGAAAGAGCAAGAAATGGAAAGGACCACCAAGTGTAGCTGCCAATGAATTTTAAAAGTCTGCATATGACTTGCAAGTGCCCACAAAAACCAGGCTGGCTGTACTTGGTGGCTCAGCCTGCAATCCCAGCACTTTGGAGGCCGAGGTGAGTAAACTGCCTGAGCCCTCAGGTTCAAGACCCACCTGGGCAACTTGGTGAGACCTTGTGTCTACAATACATCAAAAATTAGCCGGGCATGGTAGTGCACGCCTGTAGTTCCGCCTACTTGGAAGGCTGAGGCGGAATGATCACTGGAGCCCAGCGGGTCGAGGCTGCGGTGGCCGGGAGCATGCCACTGCACTCCAGTCTGGGCGACAGAGTGAGACTCCAACTCCTAAAAAAAGAAAAAAAAGTCTGCATATGGCTTGCAAGTACCCACAAAAACCAGGCTGTCAGTATGAAAAAATGCTTAGTCTCAATAATCATCAGAAAAATGAAAAAAACAACAATGAGATACTACCTCACATTGAGAAGGATGGCTATCATTAAAAAGTCAAAAAACAACAGGTGTTGGTGTGGCTGCAGAGAAAAGGTGGGAATGCAAGCTAGCTCAACCTCTGTGGAAAGTAATGTGGCGTTTTCTCAAAGAACTAACAATTTAGCTTCCATATAATACAGTAACCTCCCTCCTGGGAACATACCCAGAGGAACATAAATCGCTCTACCAAAAAGACACCTGCACAGGTGTGTTCATTGCAGTATTATTCACAATAGCAAAAACATGGAACCAACCCCGATGGCCATCAAAAGAAAATGGATAAAGAAATGTGGTACATATATGTGATGGAACACCACACAGTCACAAAGAACAAAATCATGTCCTTTTCAGCAACATGGATGCAGCTGGAGACTATCATTCTAAATGAACTATCACAGAAACTAAAAACTAAATACTGCATGCTCTCACACATAAGCAGGCCCTGATCATTGGACACATGAGCACAAAGGTGGGAACAACAGACACTGGACACTGCTAAAGGTGGGAGGGAGGGGTTGGATAAGTGGCACACAACCACACACTGGGTACCAGGTCCACTTCCGGGGGGGAGAGGGCTCTCCAGAAGCTCAAACCATGCCTGCACACAATTTACCTACATAGTAAATCCTCACATGTACCCCACAACTCTAAAATAAACAGACTATCAGAGCAATCTAGGGTAATAGCCAAGGTAAAATATTACTCTTGGGACCTCTGAGTGGTCATTTCTTGGGTCTTGTCTTGATGGTTTCTACCCTAGATGCTTTGAATATTGACACAATTCATGTAGTAACCATGAAAGGAAAGAAAACAGTGTGAAGACAACAAAAGAGAGTATGTCTGGGGACCAAGGACATCTGTGTTTATATCCTGTTTCTGCCTTTTACTGGCTAGGTGACCCTGGGCAAGTCAAGGTCCCTTACCCAAGTTTCATCATCTGTAGAAGGAGATAATAATTTTGGGTTATTTGGGCTGCAAGTCACAGAAAGCCTAACATGCTAAATGCTGAAGCAGCCAAGGGGTTGACTGGGCCCAGAGGACCAGCCACAACTCTGTCTCAGCCCTCTTGCTCCCTATTTCTATGAGTTCTTGGCTGTGCTCCACCATGTGTAGAGTGACATAGAAACGCCTACAGCAGGCCCAGGCCTTATATCCACACGCAACAAGCTAGATGGAAAAGAGAAACTATCTCTTCCAATGAATCTCCCTCAAGAGAAAGCAGGCCAGGTGCGGTGGCTCATGCCTATAATATAGCACTTTGGGAGGTGAAGGTGGGTGAATTGCTTGGCCAGGAATTTGAGACCAGCCTGGGCAACATAGCAAGACCTCATCTCTACAAAAAAAATCAAATAATTAACCAGGTGTGGTGGTGCATGCTACTTGGGATACTGAGGTAGAAGGATCATCTAAGCCCAGGTCGAGGCTGCTATGAACTGTGATCATCCAGCCTGGGCAACAGAGTGAAATCCCAACTCGAAAAAAGAAAGAAAGAAAGAAAACTTCTTCCCCAGAAGCCCTTGGCTAACTTCCTCTTGCTTACTATTGGCCCAAAGAAGTCACATGCCATTTCTTAACTAATTGCTGAGGCAAGGAGAATGCCATACCCATCAGCCTCTGAACTGAGTTCCTCAGCCTATTGATGGCAAAGGATTCCTCTTGGACCAATGAGGCCCGTCCTGGGGCTGGGAGTGGAATCCTCTAACTAAGACGGCCAAGGGCTGGAAGGAGCAGGAAAATATTTGGAGAGAGGAAAAGGATCTTCTGCTTAGAGAGGCAGCAGTTCCATCCAATTCAAGTGCCCAATTCACACAAAGTGCTGGGAAGTAAATATGTGTGAAAGTACTTAGCCCAGCCTCTGACTCATAGGAAATCCTCGGAAGAAAGTTTCTCAGGGATGGAAGGCAAGGGAGAAAACCATAGATGATGTGAAACCAGAAATGAGTCACTCCTATATCTGGGGGCTACAGTTTAGAGAGCATGCTTCTAAATTATCTTACATTCCATTCCAATAGCCGAACCATCACTACTTACCTCACCATCCACCCCAAGCACAGACATGTAATATATGAGAGTTAAGACCATTCTCAGGATGCTTCTAAACTCTGGGATAGAAGTCAGAAGACCACTTATTGGCCGAGAGAGACACTTATCTGAGCCTTCATTTCTTCCCATTAATTTGCTCTTAGTGAATCGCCACCTTTGTAAGTGGCCTCAGATCATTCCCATAGATGCCCCAAAATGCCATAGTACCTTTCAGTAGAACTTTCAGCAATGGTGGAAATGGTTCTTGCACTGTCCAACACGGTGGCCACTGGCCACGTGTGGCTCCTGAACATTTGAAATGTGGCTAATATGACTTAAGAACTGAATTTTTAATTTCAGCTACTTTTAATTTTAATTTAAATAGCCACATATGGCTAGTGGCTGCTGTAATGGATAGTGCATCACTAGACTGTACCTTCCTGAAGACTGAAACAGATATTTCTGCTTCATCCAAACCTTGAGTCAAGCATGGGACCCTGGGAGGACCCTCAAAGGCGGCTGACCAACTGCATAAGTGATCCCAAATTGTGTAGAATCATGAATAGGCCTGTTCAGCAAAGGTGAAAGGACTGAGCCCTTGCAGCTGTGTGGTTTAATGGAGAAAAACAGACTGAACCCGGGCACCGAGAGTGAGTGCCGTTTGCTGTGCTCTCGGCAGCAGTGGATTGCTGCATTATCCAGGTCATGTCTGTCTGTCTTTGCCCAGGTTTGCCTGTGCGCGTATTAATTGTGTGTGCAAATGAGAATGGCCCTGGTAGGGTGAGAGGAGCCGCCCCTCTTCCGGCCCTGCCTTCCAAATGGATGCCCTCCGTCCTGTCTCCTGCTCACTAGAGGCACTTGCTGAGATGATACAGGCTGGAAAAGAGGAGAAAAAAACCCACTCCAGGAGCTGAAAGCCTGGATGCATTAACTCCTGACAGCTGAGAGAATCACCCCTTCCACCACTGTGTGCAGCAAACCCCACGCTGACACTCTTGGGAGTAACAATCAGGTCTTTCTTCTCAAGCACCGAACAGTTTCTATGGACGCACTTCAACTCTCTCCTCGCTGGAAAGGTCATAGCTGATGGCTCCGTGACATCCTTAGGTAGCTGTGATGACTTCTCCCCCATTGTCATCAAGATGATCAAAGCTCTGCCATCCATAAGTTGAATCCTTAGGGTTTAGAATGGGGAGTTGTCCTTTAGATGGGGTGGTAAGTAGCCTAGTTATAAAACCCCCTGGTTCTGAACGGAACCACGAAGCTCTACTCGCTGATAAAAATCTCTTCCTCTTCTCAGGTATTTCTATGGTCTGTGCACCCCCTAGAGGCCACTGCCTTAAACTCAGACTTAGATCCAGCAATCAACCCATCTCTTTCCCTCAGGAAGCTAAAGACCTCAGAAAACCCCCCTGGCTGAGGAGACTCCGTTTTGCTTCTATCATTTCAGTGTTATCTTTCTGTGTTCTAAATCACGTTTCATGAGGTCCTTGGACAGAGGAAGGCCTGCACAACCAGAATGATTTTCCAACACTTTCTAGCCTCTGTCAAAGGAAGATAACCTCTCGGGTTGTCTTCAGATTTAGAAAGGATATTTTCTAAGGTTCTTTTAGTTTGAGGTTTTATGTTTAGGTCTCTGATCCATTTAGATTTGGTTTTTGTTATGGGGATAGGTAGGGGTACTGTTTCAATCTTCTGCGTTTGGTCAACCAGTTTTCCCAGCACCAGTTACTAAATAGGTTCTCCTCTCCCCAGTGGTTGGTGGTGAAGGCTTTGTCGAAGATGAGTTGGTTGAGAAATTGAGGTTTTGCTTCTGGAATCTCGATTCTATTTCGTTGATCTAATGCCTGTTCTTGTACCAATACCGGGCTGCTTTGATTATTGTAGCTTTATAATAATGTTTAAAGTCTAGGAGTGTGATACTTCCTGCTTTGTTGTTGTTGTTGTTGTTGTTGTTGTTGTTGTTGTTTTTGGTTTTTGGTTTTGTTTTGGTTTTTTTGCTGAGGATTGTTTCGACTATTCGTTTATGTTTCCATATGAATTCCTGTATTGTTGTTTCTAGGTCTGAGAAGAACATTGCTGGTAATTTGATGGGTATTGCATTAAATCTATAGATTGCCTTAGGTAGAATGGACATCTTGACAATGTTGATTCTTCCAACCCATGAGGATGTAATATTTTTCCACTTGTTTGTGTCATCTTTGATTTCTTTGAGCAGTGTTTTGTAGTTTTCATTGTAAAGGTCTTTCACGTCTCTGGTTAGGAAGATGACAAGGTATTTCAATTTTTTTGTGGCTATTGTGAATGGAATTGTGCTTTTTATTTGGGTTTCTGTTTGTTTATTATTGGCGTCTAGAAGTGTGATTGTCTTTTGCACATTTATTTTAAACCCTGAGACTTTCCCAAAGTCCTTTATCAGTGCAAGGAGGTTTTTGGCAGATTCCCTTGGGTTTTCAAGGCATAGAATCATGTCGTCTGCAGAGAGGGTTAATTGATTTCCTCTTTTCCTATTTGGATACCCCTGATCTCCTTCTCCTTCTCTTCTCTGATTGCTCTAGCTAGGACTTCCAAAACTATGTTGAACAGGAGGGGTGAGAGTGAGCATCCTTGTCTTGTTCCAGTTTTCAGAGGAAATGGTTCCAATTTCTGTCTGTTTAGCAGTATGCTGGTTGTGTATGGCAACTGGAACTGGCAACCAATTCCTGATCAAAACCCCAAGTGCCAGTGCCATAAGAGATAAGAAAGACAAGTGGAACCTCATTAAACTAACAAGCTTCTGCAAAACCGGAGAAACCATCAAGAGAGCTGGGAGACAGCCCACAGACTGGGAAAAAATATTTGCCAACAGTATATCTGACAAAGGCCTAACATTTAGGATCTACAAGGAACTCAAATGTGCTGAAAAGAAAAAAACAACAGCCCCATTACAAAGTGGGCAAAAGATATGAATAGGCAGTTCTCAAAAGAAGACATATGAGCAGCCAACAGATACATGAAAAAATGTTCAGCCTCACTAGTCATCAAAGAGATGCAAATTAAAACTACGCTGAGATACCACCTAACTCCAGTCAGAGTGACCATCATCAATAACTCAAAAAATAACAGATGCTGGAGAGGATGTGGCAAAAAGGGAACACTTCTACACTGTTGGTGGGAGTGTAAACTAGTACAACCTCTGTGGAAAACATTGTGACAATTCCTAAAAGTTCTAAAAGTCGACCTTCCATATGACCCGGCAATCCCCCTACTGGGAATATACCCAGAAGAACTCAAATCACTTTATAAAAAAGACACCTGCACATGTATGTTTATCGCAGCGTTGTTCGCAATAGCAAGAACATGGAACCAACCATGCTGCCCATCAAAAGAGGACTGAGTAAAAAAAAAAATGTGGTACATATACACAATGGAATATTACATAGTCATAAAGAAAAGCAAAATCATGAACTTCACAGCAACCTGGATGGACTTAGAGTCTATAATACTGAGTGATCTTTCACAGAAACAAAGAACTGAGTATCACATGTTCTCACTCATAAGAGAACCTTAAACAACTATCTTAATACTATAAGAAAAGAATTGATAGTAGCGGTAAACTGCAGGGGATTGGAGGGGCAGGGAGGTGAGATTGGCAGTAGTGGGAATCTGCCTGGTGAAGGGGGGCACACCTCATCAACAAGGGTACTTGCATAATGAATATTTGTATACCTAACCCCACAATTGTACCCCACAATTTTAAAACAAAAAATAAATAAAGTTAACAGCAACAACACCAAAAGGAAGGATATTTAAGAAAGATGAGACGAGGCTTCCTGCTGGTATCGCAAATTTACACGAGCTCTCAGTGCCAGGAAATGTTCACAGCAGTCTGACCAGCACTCCTGGATGAATTTTTCTGTGTGGGGCTCACTTGCCCAGGACTGAAAGATCCAATCCTCCTTACCCTACCTCCCAAAACTGTGTCTCTGCCACATAACACAGATTAGGAGTGTGACACCACTACATAGTTTACTGTTGTCATTGTTTATTCTGTTTTTATTGTGGTAAAATATGCGTAACATAAAATGTACCCTTTTAACCATTTTTAAGTGTACAGTTCAATGGCATTAAGTACATTTAACAAAGCTTTGCAACTGTCACCATGGTCCATTTCCAGATCTTTTTTTGTCATTCCAAACAAAAACTCCAAATCCACTAAATAATAACTCCCTGTCCAGATGCGGTGGCTCAAGTCTATAATCCCAGCACTTTGGGAGGCCGAGGCAAGAGGATTGTCTGAGCCTGTGGGTTCAAGACCAGCCTGGGCAACATGATGAGACCTCATCTCTACAATAAATAAATTTTAAAAATTAGCTGGGCATGATAGCGTGCACCTGTAGTTCCCGCTACTTGGAAGGCTGAGGTGGAAGGATCGCCTGAGCCTAGCAGGTCGAGGCTGCAGTGTCTGGGAGTGTGCCACTACACTCCAGCCTGGGCAACAGAGTGAGAATCCAACTCAAAAAAAAAAAAACCAGAAACAAAATAAAAAAATAATAACTCCCTTCCCCCAGCACCTGGTAACTTCTATGCTACTTTGTCTCTGTGACTGCCTATTCTGGGTACTTCATATAAGTGGAATCATACTATTTTTGTCCTTTTGTGTCTGACTTAACCAAACATTTTTAGTTGTGGCCAATTTTCTTAGAGGATATAAGTCTGAATTTCTTTTCTGTTTTCTCTGGAGTAGAAATGGAAAGGAAGTCAGTAAAACAGACTTGAGCCTTGCCCGTACCTCATGGCCACTGACTGGGTGTGCCTCTGGAAATTGCTGCGTTCTAGGGGAAGGGTGAGGCTGCACTCCAGTCTCTCAAAACAAACAAGGAAGAGTCCATTGTTTGGGGGCTTAGGCGAATCAGACCGAGGCCGGTGTTTACTGTCTCGGTTTTTATAGCAACCCAGAAAAGGCTGTCACTGAAATACGACAAGAGGGGCTGCGATGGCAGAGCTGTGGGTAGCTAGAGAATCTGACCCTGGAGGTTTTGAGGCCAGATAGGCAGAAGGCAGCTCTGAATGTCTGGACATCTCGATGTGGTAGTTTCTGGGTCTGTTTGTCTGGCTACATAACCCGAGGGTTCAAGGGGGGTGATGTTTACACTTCTTTCTTTCTGCATTTGACCGAGAATTGATTGTACACTTTATACTCAAGTTCTTATTACACTCACAGAGTGGATCCTCTTGAGTAAATGGCTATTACTATGTGTGTAGGTTTCAGTTATTTTTATATTATGCCACTAATTCTGAAAATGCCACTTCCTGGGGAGAAAAAGGATTGAAGCACTGAAGTGAGTCATTGTAATAGTAACAACTAACATTTATATCACATTTAATGATTTATAAAGCACTTTTCATAAGCATGCTCTTATTTCTCATCCCAGAGAACATCAGAAAGTAGGAAGTATTTATAAGTGGCACCAGAAAAGGATGCATCATTTATTGGTTTCAAAAAAATGATCATCTCAGATCTTTAAATGGGATTCAAACTTAGGATGTCCCCTCGGCTGAAAAAGAAGGACTCCATAGGATTTCCCCCAGAAACAAGAAAGCTACACATCAGAAAAAAGCATATTTGGGAATTATGGAAAACTTGAGATGTTCAGGACACAGGCGCCTAAAGCTGACCTCCAAGTCAAGGTTTCATAGTAGGTAAGTGAGAAACAATAGCTTGATTAATATGAGCTTATTTCTTTGCAGGACTTCTCAGAACCTTTAATATGTTAGTATGCTTTTTTAATTCCCAAAGTGGGGTTGTATATTTTATTCAGTGTATACTTTATACAATGTTTCTCACACATATTTGAAATGAAACCCGTGTTAGAGAGTAATGTTCCTTAGGTTACACCTTGGGAAGTGCAGGCTAAGAAGGAGGGGGTCCCTGAACCCAGGAGAGACCAGGACCACCAAAAGGTGGAGACAAAGAGTTTTCCAGTGAGGGAAAGGACGCTGATGGTCTAGTAGAATGGCCTAAAGCCCAGCAAAGGAGAAGAAGGACTTACTCCTGGAGTGAGGAGGGGCACATCTGAGAGCAGAGCATCCGCTGCAGAGTTTCCATGGCAGTCTGGTCCCTCTGAGTGTGACCAATGTAGCATTTGCCCATTCTTCTCCACCAGGTGACGACAGTGGGGTCAGGGATGGTCCACATCCCCACAGGTTCATAGCAAGTCTCTCAAACTGGTCAAACCCCATTACACAAGAATGCAAGGAACCTCAAATCATTTAGTCCAATGGGAACCCTACTTAAAAGGAAGCATCTTCTCAGCCAGTAATCCCAACAGTTTGGGAGGCCAAGGCAAGTGGATTGCCCGAGCCCACGGGTTCGAGACCTGCCCAGGCAAAACTTGGCGAGACCTCTTCTCTACAATAAATCAAAAATTAGCCAGGCATGGTAGCTCACATCTGTACTTCCAGCTACTTTGAAGGCTGAGGCGGAAGGATCGCCAGAGCCCAGCAGGTCAATGCTGGGGTGGCCATCAGTGAGCTGCCACACTCCAGCTTGGGAGAGGGAATGAGACACCAACTCAAAAAAAAAAAAAGGCCGAACTCCGTGGCTCAGCCTGTAATCCCAGCACTTTGGGAGGCCCAGGCAAGTGGATTGCCTGAGCCTGCGGGTTCAAGACCAGCCTGGGCAACTTGGCGAGACCTTGTCTCTACAATAAATAAAAAATTAGCTAGACATAGTAGCACGCACCTGTAGTTTCAGCTCCTTGGAAGGCTGAAGCGGAAGGATTGCCTGAGCCCAGCAGGTCGAGGCTGTGGTGGCTGTGAGTGTGCCATGCACTCCAGCCTGGGCAACAAGAGTGAGACTCCAACTCAAAAAAAAAAAAAAAGGAGTCATCTTGCCAGGTGCAGATGCCTGTAATCCCAGAGCTTTGGGAGGCTGAGGTGGGAGGATCACTTGAGACCAAGAGTTCAAGATCAACCTGGGCAACATAGTAAGACCCCTGTCTCTTCAAAAACTGTTTTGAATTAGCCAGTTGTAACTGTAGTCCTAGCTACTAGGGAGGTTGAGGCAGAAGGATCACTTGAGCCCAAGAGTTAGAAGCTGTCGTGAGCCATAATTGCACCACTGCACTTCTGCCTAGGTGCAAGAATGAGAACTTGTCTCTTGAAAAGAAAAAGAAGCCATCGACACAGGTTTGGAAACCCCTCAATCATACTTTTTGGATGACATGTATATTTGAATGAGATTTGACTTTTATCATACACAAACAGAAAAGTTGTCAACATTTTGCTTTTCAAGCTGCTTAAATCAGAATTCTAGTAATAGCTACCATTTGGACTGCTTTCAGTGTGCCAAATACTGTACCAAGCACTCTTTTTTTTTTTTTGAGTGAAGACCTCACTCTGTCTCCCAGGCGGAGGCATAGTGGCACCATCATGGCTCACTGCAGCCTCAACCTCCTGAGCTCAAGTGATCCTTCCACCTCAGCCTCCCAAGTAGCTGAGACTTCAGGCAAGCACCACCACACCTGGCTAATTTTTTGATTTTTGTGTAGAGACTAGGTCTCACTATGTCATCTAGACTGATCTCAAATTCCTGGGCTCAAGCAATCCCCCCACGTCGGCTTCCCAAAGTGCTGGGATTACAGTCATGAGCCACTGTGCCTGGCCTACAATTATGTTTTTCTCAGGCTCTCAAAACAAGCCTTTGGGAGAATTGTGCTTGCTTTCTTTTATCTTCCAGATAAGGAAACTGCATCTTAGAAATATTAGGTGTCTTGTCATTGATCACACAGCTAGTAAGTGACAGAACCCAGATGCTAACCCAAGTAATCTAGCACTAGAGATTCCATGCTTAACCATGAAGCTTTACTGCCAGCTAGTGAGTGACAGAGCCCAGATGCTAACCCAAGTAATCTAGCACTAGAGATTCCATGCTTAACCATGAAGATTTACTGCCTCATCCTATGTGGGAAAGATTGCTAGTGGCCCCAGCTCCCATTCATTCCCTCTTACAAACCTTTCAGGAGAATCTCAGTTTATTTCAGGAAGCCAAGTATTTATTCCCCAGCCTCCCTTTCAGCTAGACATGCTCAATGAAGTGGCATTGTCAAGTGTAGCTTTTAGGAGGGCTACTTAAGAGGCTACCCTAATGCAAGGCATACTTTGTTGACAATTTTCTACTTCCTACTGCCTAAAACTTGGAACTGATGGCTGGAGTTTCAGCAGCCATCTTGGACCACAAGGTGTCCTTGAGAATTTTGCCACACTTGTTTAGGATGACAAAGCAGGAAGGTACAAATTTGGGGTCCTAACAACCACAGAACCAACATGCCTGTGATGAATTACATATCTCCAGAGATAAATTAGCTTTTATTTTACTTAAACCACTGTTATTTGGGTTTTCTCTTCTATGCAGATGAAGCTGCTACTAACAGATACACCATGCCATATTTCAAATAGCACTTCCTAGTCTGAAATTCTAACTACTTGCCCCATCAATGAATAATTTCCTCCATTAAACTCCCTTTCCCTTCCACTCCCCATTCCCCAGGGATGCACATTCCCTGCCTGTGTGACTCACGTCTGAAGTCCCAGTTCTCCACACCCATCCAACCTCTCCCTTTCTGGATCTAACAAGTAATACCATAATGCAGACCTCGATTCTGTATTTTTAGCATCATTCAAAATGCTATTAGGAATGTTTTATGCCCACATCAGTTTGGGGAGAAGCATGGTTTGGTGTAAAAAGTACTTGAACTAGTAGAAAATTAAAGGAGGTGGCTCCACCCTTTGTAAGATGCAAAAATGCAAAGGAAGAATCAGCAGGTGATGTCTTCCTTGACATGGGTCTGAGACCCCCTGACTCGGTGGTAGTGACTTTTCCATTTTATAGAAAGCAGATGGGATTTTAATGGACTGTGACTACTGTCTATTTTCTTTAAGTAACGTACACTGAGATCTATGCACTCCTTCCAGGCGATAGCGTGTATAGCCACAAAAAGGAAGGAAATATTTGCCATGTCCTACTTCAATCCTTTCCTTTAGAAATCATGCTTCTTCTCTATCTCCCAACCCCCTGCACCTCCCGCCCACCAAAACACACACACACACACACACACACACACACACACACACAGAAAAAGAGACATGGGCCCTTCTGTTTTCTAAATGAAGTAAGGGAGTCATGATTGAATAGCACCACAGCGCCACCTTTTTTGCCCTGAAGAAAACAATAAAATGGAGCATTTCTGGATACAATAAATATCGGGATAGTCTTGGGGAAGGAATGGGGGGGTGGAGTTTGGACAGAGCAATGGGGGCTTCCTCAGACAACTGGCAAAGGTCTATCTTCCAACACAGATACCTGTTGTGAGAGTTTCCACCTTACGTAGTAATTCATGAAACTGTCACTTGTTTATTTGTGTCATTGTTAGCATACAAAATTAAAAGGGAGGGAGGCCATGTCTTCCCACTGGAGATGTCTCCTCATCATGTTCACCTGTAGGTAGCACAGGGAGTATTCCTGCCAGCCACCCTAATTGCCAGGGAAGCAATGTTGGCTCTAGAATATGGAAGGGCCCCATTTCAGCACATAAAGATGTGACAATGACAATTACACATCCCTGACTAGTTAGCTAGAGTTGAAAATGTATTGTGTGTGTGTGTGTGTGTGTGTGTGTGCGCGCGCACATATTATTTTCTAACCTGTAAGCAACCCCATGAGACAGGTACTTGTCCCCATTTTACAGACAGGGAAACTGAGGCACAGAGAGATAGAGTAACTTGCAGTTAGTAAGTGCCCAGGTCAGAATTTCAATGCAAGCAACCTGGATTTTGCTTATAATCCATTTGACTATGAGGCTATCAGGGGAGCATGCTTGAGTGGCCGACTGTCTCTGTGAGCCCAGGACTTTGGGGTATCCTGGGGCATGGAACTTTTAGTGTAAAAACAGGAAAACTAAGACAGTTGGTCACCCTAAATTACCATGATGCATCAGGGAGCCACAAACCCCGACCTGAGTACACACCAAGAAATGATGGGGCCTGGGGCTCAGAGCCCGTCTAGGCCAGGGCCTGCCTGGGATTGAGTCAACTTCCTAAAACCAAGCTAATCCTGACACCTAGGGAAAAAAAATCAATAGTACCATGGGAATGGTTTGAATGAGAACGAAATTTACATTTCTTTATATTGGGCCATAAATCCCCCTCGGACCTCCCATCAGTCTAGACCACATTTAGTTCTATCAATCACTCTGAGACACTACGGTGGTTTTAGAAGACGAGGATTTGTGCACACTGCTATAATCCCTTGCTGTGAACAGGGCTCAGGGCAGTCACAAATGTCACACACTCCTGTACAGCTGACTCGGAGCTATTAATGGCGTGGTTGGAGGGGATATGATTCAGCAGAGGCCACACAACTTGCCACCAGAGTGCTTCTCCTCTGGTGGGTCATGAATAGAAAGGCAGGTGTTGAATTGTGTCACAGAATCGTTTAAGGGACATGGGGGAGACATGTGACCAAGGTTCTATGGGAGAGGTTTTGTGCTGCAGTCAGAGGGGGGAGGGGGGGAGCGAGCACATTAAAAATGACCACTATTGCTGGGCGTGGTGGCGTATATCTGTAGTTCCAGCTACTTGGAAGGCTGAGGCGGAAAGATCACCTGAGCCCAGCAGGTCAAGGCTGCGGTGGCCGTGAGCGCACCACTGCACTCCAACCTGGGTGACAGAGTGAGACTCCAACTCAAAAAAATAAATAAATAACCACTGTCTGACTGAATTTTATTCAAATTCCTCACCATCTTTTCTTCAATATTTACTCAACACACATTCATGAAGCACCTGCTGAGTGTGTATTCTAGACAATCTTTGGTGTTCCTTGGCTTGCAGATGCGTTACTCTGCCTCCATCTTTCTTTGTATGGTTCTTCTTGTGTCTCTGTCTTCACGTGGTCATCTTCTTGTAAGAACACCAGCCATACTGGATTAGCCCTCCACCCTCCACAACCTCATCTTACGTAGTATTAGGTTGGTGCAAAAGTAACTGCGGTTTCAGACCATGAATTTTAAATCATTGTAACTAGGCTCAAACATATCTTTATTCATCAAAATAGAAACCATTACAATCAACACATTTTTGCCAATGAGAAACAAATTTGTTTATTCCTGTAATATAAAAAACCGTGCTTCAGGATTCGACAAACTCTTGAAAAGCATTTTCTGCATCCTGCTGGTTGTGGAAGCATCGTCCCCGCAAAAAGTTGTCCAGACGCTTGAAGGAGAGTAGTGGGTTGGCGAGAGGTCAGGTGAATGTGGCAGATGAGACAAAACTTCATAGCCCAATTCATTCAACTTTTGAAGTATCAGTTGTGCAATATGCAGTTGGCTGGGCATTGTTATGGAGAAAAATTGGGCCCTTTCTGTGACCAATGCAGCCTGCAGGCATTGAAGTTTTCAGTCCATCTCATCAATTTGCTGAGCATACTTCTCAGATGTCATGGTTTTGCCAGGATTCAGAAAGCTGTAGTGGATCAGACTGGCAGCAGACCACCAAACAGTGACCATGACCTTTTGTTGGTGCAAGTTTGGCTTTGGGAAGTGCTTTGGAGCTTCTTCTCAGTCCAAACACTGAGCTGGTCTTCACTGGTTGTTGTATACAATCCACTTTTTGTTACACATCACAATCCGATCAAGAAATGGTTCCTGCCGAGCTCAGTGGCTCAGCCTGTAATCCCGCACTTTGGGAGGCTGAGGTGAGTGGATTGCCTGAGCCTGCGGGTTCGAGACCCGCCTGGGCAACTTGGCGAGACCTCATCTCTACAATAAATCAAAAAATTAGCCGGGCGTGGTAGCGTGCGCCTAT
>CAUYQG010082610.1:0-24868 GCA_963574415.1 Tarsius wallacei
AGCGATCCTTCCGCCTCAGCCTTCCAAGTAGCTGGAACTACAGGCGCGCGCTACCACGCCCAGCTAATTTTTTGATTTATTGTAGAGATGAGGTCTCGCCAAGTTGCCCAGGTGGGTCTCGAACCCACGGGCTCAGGCAATTCACTCACCTCCGCCTCCCAAGGCGTGGGATTACAGGCTGAGCCACCGAGCCCGGCTCTGATATCTTCACTTTTGATGATCAATCTTTCTAGTTTTCTGTTAATGTTTCCCTTTTGTGCTCTCTCTGTTTTTTGTAACTTTTTTTTTTTTTTAATAATAGTGTCACTCTTGCACAGGCTGGAATACAGTGGCATGATCATGGCTTGCTGCAGCCTTGGCCTCCTGGGTTCAGGTGATCCTCATGCCTCAGCCTCCTGAGTAGTTGGGACTATAAGTGTGTGCCATCACATCTGACGAGTTTTTTAATTTTCTGTAGACACAAGGCCTCGTTATGTAGCCTAGGCTGATTTCAAACTCCTGGACTCAAGCAGTCCTCCTGCCCCAGCCTCCCACAGTGCTGGGATTATAGGTGTGAGCCACTGGGCCTGGCCTGTTTTTATTATAGAAATGTGTACATGTTTAAAAAAATGTTTATTTTTTATTATTAAAGTAACATATTCATTAGTAGAAAACCTGGAAAGTATGCGGGAAAGTGTAAGGAAATGAAAACCATCTTAACTCTTTTCCCATTCCAAGATACCTGCCATGAATATTTTGAGTGCATTTCTTCCCAGTCTTCTGTGTAGTGCTTGTTTATGCCTGAGGCTGCTCCTTCCAGCTGTGTGACTATGTTCTTGGCCTCCTCAGGTTCAGCTCTGTTCAGCTCCTTGGGGATCTTCTGTTCCACATCTCAGGAGTCACAGGGAAGATGACTACAGAAACTGCCTCTGAGGATGATAACTTTGGAACTGCCCAGTCCAACAAGGTACCCTCCTGGACCAGATGGTTTTCCTGCCTGTGCTGTGGTAGGGTATGCCCTGATGCCTGTGCTGGGGAACCTTCACCACGCTATATTCTTTCTCCCCTTCTGCTGGCTGCAGGCGATTATCACTGCCCTTGGGGTGGATCGGCGGAATCGGGTATTGGCAGGGCTGTACATGGGCCGCTCAGACACCCAGCTGGTGGTGCGGCAAGCATCCCTGCATGTCTGGAAGATTGTTGTCTCCAATACTCCCCGCACCTTGCGTGAGATCCTGCCTACTCTGTTTGGGCTCCTGCTGGGTTTCCTGGCCAGCACATGTGCAGATAAGAGAACGGTGAGATTCCTGGGCCTTGTTCTGGCCCATAGCCCCTGCTGCCTCCTTTTAGAGCCTAGAAAGCTGGGTCTGCAGAGCTTGGAAGAGTGCCTAGGGTTCTTCTGACAGGGAACATTTAGTTATTTACTTAGTCATTCAGCAAATAATTGCTAAGCATCTACTATGTGCTAAGCAGGGGCCCATCACCTGGGGGTGTAATGGAGAAGAAAGGCAGCCTCATTCCTTATTGTGAGATACAGTCTGGTTGAGGAGATGAATATTAATCAGATAGTCACACAAAGATATAAAATGTGACTGTGGTGAGTGCTATATGGTACTGCAAATGCTTATAATGGGGCATTTGACTGTGTGTGTGTGTGAACTCTTCTCAGAAGAAGTGATGCTTGAAGATGAGTAAGTACTAACCAGTTGAGGAGGTGGTGAAGGACCATTCCAGAGAGAATAAATAGCATTTTAGATGCAAGCATGGGCTGTGCAAAGGCACTGTGGTAGGCAGGAACATGGCACACGATAGGGAATGAACAAGGCTGGTATAGCTGGAGTGAGAAAGCAGGGAGGACCCAGCAATGGCATGAGATAAGGCTGGCACGCTGATGGGGCAGATGGGGTTCAGTGGTTGGGAGGAAGTGCCCAGGCTGGGTTGATGATCACTTCTGCCATTCTTCTTTGGCCTACTCCAACACCCATCTCTGGCAAGCAAATTATATATTTGGCTCTAAAGGAGTGTTTGCATGAGGCCTTATAGAGGAGATGGGTTTTTTTTCCTCCTTAGAGCATTTGTTTTAGATTTATCTCCCCTTGAGCCAAAGCACTGGATTAAGATTTCAGTAATCCAGGGAAATTGGCCCTTGATTGTGCAGCACATGATGAATTTTATGTTCATATATAAGGTGCCAGCCCTTTAGGTTGTACAGGTGTGTGTGAAACACAGATAATTTTTTTTTGTAGTGTTTTGTGAGCACTAGTGTGTTTGGGGGCTCTGTAGGGGTAAGAGCACTTGGGAAATTTAGTCAGTGACTTAGATAAAGTTTAGGAAGTTCTAGGAGCCTCATACTGGAGTTGTCCTCTGGGAGTCCTGGGTTTGCAAGAGGTTTGTAACTTGATCTCTGCTGACAGATTGCAGCAAGGACTTTGGGAGATCTTGTGCGGAAGTTAGGGGAGAAAATCCTACCTGAGATTATCCCCATCCTTGAAGAAGGACTGAGATCTCAGAAGAGTGACGAGAGGCAGGGTGTATGCATCGGGCTAAGTGAGATCATGAAGTCTACCAGCCGGGATGCTGTGAGTATCTTCTAAAGACCCCACAGGCCATGCACCTGCTGGTGATGTGACCCAGAGGGCGGGGGAGATTACAGGAGGTCTGGAGGATTCACCTTGCCCTCAGGGACATGCCAGCCAGTTTTGCAGACTAAGAGCTAAGTGATTTGGAGGCTTCCTTGAGTGGCCTTTGGGAACTGGAAATGATCGCTCTCTTACCAATCTAGAGGCTGTTTAGGATCAGTCCCTTTTGTGATACTATATCCATCCAGTTAAAATACATGCCCCTTCACCACCGGGAAAGAGAGGCATGCAGGTGTGTGGGTGGTGGAGCGTGGCATAGAGCAAGCAGAAGGGGTGTACACACCCTTTGCAGGAGAGAAGCAGTTAAGAGTTTCAGTACCCAGTGGGTGGAAACACATCTCTAGCAATAGTACTGCTTCCATAGCAACAACATTCTAGGGGTTTGGAGTACTCTACTCTCTAAGGTTTGATCTTAGTTTCTGAGGTAACTGATCTTTGAACACTCTTGGAGAGTAGGTTGCGATTGCATATAGGTACTGCCTTCATCTTTTCGATGAAAGCACCAAAGCGTTGAAGTGAATGGCCAGTTAGAAATGTAAGCAGGTAGCTGATTACTTAGCCTGGGCATCCTCTTGTCTCAATATATATCTTACATTTATTTTTTTTTAAATTTGCATTTGAGAAAGAATCCAAATAAATTGTGTCACTAAAATTTTAGAGTTGTGATTAATTGAATAGTTACTGAGTTCTCCAGAGGCTGAGTTCTTGCCTATAATGTGCTCACAGTCCAGTGGCAAAGCTGACATAATCAGTCATTAGAATTCAGTGAGCTTTGCTGTAGTGGGATTGGTTATCAAGGGAATAGAGCCGTCATTGTCCCCATTGTAGGCCCAAAGACTTCATAGAGGGGGAAGTACTTGGGTTGAGACTTGAGAAGAACTTGGAGTTTTTCAAGAGGATACGCAAAAGAAAGAGTCCAGGGAGTGAGGGGGCCAGGTCACCCAGGGCCTTGTCATGGGAAGGAGATTGGAGTTCTTAGAGAAGATGGGAAGTATCTGGAGAACTCACTTAAAAAATTCAAGCTGTTAAATATTAAGTCTGGGTGAGGGTTACATGGGGTTGTATCCGCTCTGCTTTTATACATTTGGCATTTTCACAGTAATGATTAATGTAAAAGAAAAGTCAGGCAGAGGGAGTCAGGATGACTTGGCTTGGTCAGAGACCTTAGCTGTGTGCCTTTGCTTCCTTTTGCTCCTTCCTTACCTCTTCCGCAATTGCAACTTGCTGTTGCAGGTGTTGTATTTCTCTGAGTCCCTTGTGCCCACAGCGAGGAAGGCTTTGTGTGACCCGCTGGAAGAGGTCAGAGAGGCCGCGGCCAAGACCTTTGAGCAGCTGCACTCCACCATTGGTCACCAGGCCCTGGAGGACATTCTCCCATTTTTACTGAAGCAGCTGGTAAGTGAATCTGCCCCACACCTACCAGTTTGGCTTCTACTGTCTTTGTAGAAGCAAAATACAGGGGGATTATTCTGCCAAGGCAGTCGGAATGTGGGCCCTCCAGAGGGAGTGGGTTCAGTAAGATCAGATTTGGTTTTGTGCTTCTGCTTTGACAGTAAGTAAGTGTGGGTGCAGTGGGAGGAATGGAGGCAAGTGGAGAAGGAAGTTGGCGGTGACTGGTTCAAATAGCAGAGATTTGGACAGGAGCCAGTTCCTCAGGGTTGTCCCAAATGCCCCTCTGCAGGATGATGAGGACGTGTCAGAATTTGCATTGGACGGTCTGAAGCAAGTCATGGCCATTAAGAGTCGTGTGGTGCTACCCTATCTCGTGCCCAAGGTAAATCAAACATATGGCAAACACCCTCATTGTTCTAGGGCCTGCCATTAAGGCCAGTTCTGAATGTAGATGTTGAGAAGCTGGGAGCGGAGGCTGGTTGTAGGCACAGGGTAGGCAGGACACTCCCCCAGTGTCCTCTGAGATAACTGGAGCAGGCATTTGGCTCTGAGCAGTGGGCATGGGCTTTCCTGCCCGCTCTTCTGTTCCCATAGCCTAGTGCACTGCCTAGCATGGAGTGGGTATGGAGTATTCATTGAGTTGATGTTGTTTTACCAGCTGACACCTCCACCCGTCAATACCCGGGTGCTGGCTTTCCTTTCGTCTGTGGCAGGCGATGCCCTGACCCGTCATCTTGGAGTGATCTTCCCAGCAGTCATGTTGGCCTTGAAGGAGAAGCTTGGGACTCCAGATGAGCAGCTGGTAAGGGGATCATGGTCATGCTCACTCCCATTGCTTTCTAACGGCTGACTTGTCATGCCCAAGAGGATCTGTACTTAGCACATATGTTCCCCTGTGATTTTTAGGAGATGGCCAATTGTCAGGTTGTGATTCTATCAGTAGAGGATGAAGCAGGGCACCGGATCATCGTCGAAGATCTACTGGAAGCCACTCGCAGCCCTGAGGTGGGCATGAGACAGGCTGCTGCCATCATCCTCAACATCTACTGTTCCCGCTCGAAGGCTGACTACACCAGCCACCTGCGGAGCCTGGTCTCGGGCCTGATCCGGCTCTTCAATGACTCCAGCCCTGTGGTTCTAGAGGAAAGCTGGGATGCCCTCAATGCCATCACCAAGGTGAGAGGACTGCTGACCCTACAGCCAACTTTTGATTGTAGAAAGTTCCAGACATTGATGAGAATAGACTTAGAAAAATCCCCCATGCTCCTATCACCCAGCTTCAACATTTATCAACTTGTGGCAAGTCTTGTTTATACTCTGGCCCACACCCTCCTCCTGCTGTATTATTTCGAAGCAGTCTTGAGAAAGCTGTACATCCTGTCTGCTTTTTCCTGGATTCCCACAGAAACTGGATGCTGGCAACCAGTTGGCACTCATTGAAGAACTGCACAAGGAAATCCGGCTCATAGGGAATGAGAGCAAAGGCGAGCATGTGCCAGGGTTCTGCCTCCCAAAGAAGGTAAGCCAGGGTCTCATGATGTAGGGGGCTGTGGGCATGTCACCTTCCTGGACCTTCCTGTGTCCTCACCTCCAGTCCCAGGTCTGTGGTAGGGTGACTACAGAGCAGCAGCCATGTCAGTCTGACTTCATTCTGGGTGTTCAGAACCTTTCACAGACAGTGAGTGTGTTTCTTCCTGTGGTTGGCCACATGGGGTAAGGTTCATGCCACCTTTGGTTTGGGCTATGGAGGTCACCTTGGCCAGAGCAAATGGGCCACTGAGGTAATGGCAGTGCATTTTAATCTCTGTGTGACAGGCCTGTTGAGGTCCTATCTTTTTGTCATTATCGGTTAAGACTTCTCTAGCCAGCACCCTCTCAGCCTGTGATCTTGAGATTCAGCCCGAATCAATATAACTCCCATGGAGTTGAGAGGGTGGCTGTCAGGAGAGCCTTATTTTGTATGGGAGACACCCGAGTCCAAGGTATTGGAGCTTTGATTCTCAGATGTGGTTCTCTTGCCAGGGAGTAACCTCCATCCTTCCAGTGTTGCGGGAGGGAGTCCTAACCGGCAGCCCTGAGCAGAAAGAGGAGGCGGCCAAAGCCTTAGGCTTGGTAATTCGCCTGACGTCGGCTGACGCCCTGCGGCCTTCTGTGGTCAGCATCACTGGCCCTCTGATCCGCATCCTGGGGGACAGGTTCAGCTGGAATGTGAAGGCGGCTCTGCTGGAGACACTCAGCCTCTTGCTGGCCAAGGTAAGTGACTGAGTCCATTCGGATCTTAGGGAACAGATCTATCTGCAGGGGCCTGACACAAGGTGTCATGTGGCAGCTTTATTATGGAGAAACGGCATAGCAGAGGGAGTCAAGACCTTGTACTCTAGACACACTACCCCATGGTTCAATTACAAGTCTTCCACTTAGTAGCTCTGTGACCATGATGACCTTGGGAAAACCGTACAGCCTCTGAGCCTGTTTCCTTACCTATAATATGAGATTGATAATACTGCCTGCCTCACGAAGGGCTGCTAAATTGTGAGGGTTGGATGAAATGTCAGACATGATGCCTGACACATACTAAGCATGCAGTACATATTAATTGCTATTAATGAAAACATTGTTTAACCCTTTGCACTTGGATGTCACTTCTGAGGGGATTGTAATTCTAGCAAACCTCTCAGATGTCCCCTTTCAAAAATGTATGTTTTCTTGAAGTTTTCCATTCAAACTGCATGAAAAAGCAAATAAAGAGGTGGAATATATACTGAGATATGATCAATCAGTTGAGAAGTTGTTTTCAGGAATCACGAGTGCATCCTTCCACACCATCTTCGAACAACAGACTGGACAATAAATTACATATTATTAATATGGGAGGAAGAAAACGAGACTGCATTGTCTGCTTGAATAGAAAAATACCAAGTGGAATATATCAAACAAATTACTGTTGCACAACATGTATCAATGAACCTGCAATGCATATCGGTGACTGTTTCACCTGTTACTACACATTAGAAAAATATAAAATTTTGATTTTTTTTGGTGATAAATAAGTTCCTCAGTGTCCAAAATTCCATTATAAGCCACGTATCATCACAGTCAAATGATTGGGTCCAACGCTATTCTATTTAATAATGAAGTGATTTGTTTTTCACTATTTTGTAAAAAAAAGTGAAGTTGACCAAGTTATATCCACGAGATGTCTCTGAGTGCAAAGGGTTAAAGATACTTCAGTTTAGCCGGGCTTGGTGGCTCAGCCTGTAATCCTGCACTTTGGGAGGCTGAGGCTCTGGGAGACTGAGGTGAGTGGATTGCCTGAGCCCGCGGGTTTGAGACCCGCCAGGGCAACTTGGCAAGACCTCATCTCTACAATAAATCAAAAAATTAGCCGGGTGTGGTAGCGCGCGCCTGTAATTCCAGCTACTTGGAAGGCTGAGGCAGAAGGATTGCTGGAGCCCAGCAGGTCAAGGCTGTGGTGGCCGGGAGCGGCCACTGCACTCTAGTCTGGGGGACAGAGTGAGACTCCAACTCAAAAAAAAAAAGATACTTCAGTTCTTTATTACTGCCACAAAAAGGAAGATGCAGAGAATCTAATGAGAGAATGAAAAGTCTAAGAGCAACTGAAATGACTTCAGTTTTTGCCAAAAGTATAAGAAGCAAGCTCTGATATATTAACCACTTATGATGTTTTTATGGTACAATAATTAAGCCCTTCAGATTTAAGAAAGTGTAAACAAAGCCAAGACTTGCTAAAAAAAAAAAAAAGCTTACACTTTTTAGCTTTTTCCTTTAAGAAGTGGGCATAGGAGCAGCTTTCCAGCCAGAAAATGGAATTGTGGCAGCCTGATTTCATAGAATATTGAGTCTTTCTTTTTTAAATTAGGTTTCATTTTCACCTTGCATTCTATACTATTTTCTATGATGTTTGTAACTGTAGACACAAATGGAGACCTTACCTCATGGGATTTGTCCCTGAGGCCATAAGTCAGATATCACCCATGGACAGACAGTTCCCACTTCAGATTTACTGGCATCCCCCTGGGGTGTGCCTCCTCACAGACTGAAAATCCACCCAAGTCTGGTATTTTCAGACCTTAGCAATGAACCTTTAGACAGCTACTCTGATTTTCCTTTTTCACAATAAGTAAATCTTTACTTTTAGCTCCATCTGTATTTTATAAAAAGTGTGCCTGTTTTTCTCTATATAGCCAGGGACTGAACTGGATTTTTGATTACATGTGTACAGGGAGGACTCTGAGGTTATTTGTTTCACAGGCTTGGTCAGAGGCTGAATGTAAAGTGCTTAGCCTGTGTATGAGTTGTTCAGTAGCTGGCACCTCCTGTTATGCATCTAGTCTGTTTCCCCATCTTGGTGGTAGAATTGTGCTTCAGCATTGCTGACAGCCCTCTGCCTATTCTTTAATGTATTCAGAGAAGGAGGTTTTGAGTTACTGTCCATGTAGACAGTCCTCCACTAAGCCAAGCCCTAATAGCCAAGGCTGCAAGACAGCTCCCTTGGACAATGGTTGCTATTGCCTTCTCTTCCTCCACCTCCTCCTCCTCCAGCCTGTTGAAGGATGCTGAAATGCAGAGAAGGCTGAGTGAAACCTGACTGTGCTTGGCTCCCCTTTGACAGGCTGTCTGTTCCCAGTCTTGTGTAAGAGCTGGGCTAGTTGTGGTTTGGGATTGTTGTTTGTTCTTGTGCCTGTAGTACACTGTGGCTTTGGGCTCCACCACAGCTGTGTTTTTTGGATGTGGGTTCTCTTGCAGGTTGGGATTGCCCTGAAGCCCTTCTTGCCCCAGCTGCAGACCACTTTCACCAAAGCTCTGCAGGACTCCAACAGGGGCGTGCGCCTGAAGGCTGCGGATGCGTTGGGGAAGCTCATTTCCATCCACATCAAAGTGGATCCCCTCTTCACAGAGCTGCTCAATGGAATCCGTGTTATGGAGGACCCAGGTGTAAGGTATGGTGTTGGTGAGGAAGCTTTGTAACCTCGAGAAGGCCAGGCAGCTGCTCCAGGCTGTGCCTGTACTGGTGGGATGGTGGCGGTAGAGGAGGCCAGGGTTTAAGTCGATATGTTGGTTCTGTAGGGACACCATGCTGCAAGCTCTGAGGTTTGTGATTCAGGGAGCAGGAGCCAAAGTAGATGCTGTCATCCGGAAAAACATTGTTTCACTTCTGCTGAGCATGCTGGGACACGATGAGGTACGACTACAGGGAACGGCAGGGCTGGTGGGCTCCACTGGTTTTCCTTTTCTTTGGTTGGCCTCTTTGCTTTGAGTTAGAATAACTGAATACAGCTGAGTAGTAATAATTATTCCTGACATCTATATCACTAGTCATGATTTACCAAGCATTTCCTCAGGTTGTAAGGGAGATGGGACAGATATTATTGATATTGGTTAATCTGTTTTATAGATAAGGCCCAGATCTCTCTCCAATTTGCTCTCTGACCTTAAGCAAGTCACTTTCCCTCCCAGCCCCTTATATCCCCTTTACATAATGAAGAGGTTCATTAATTGGTTCAGGAACCATTTGCTGAGCTAAAGGGCCTAACTGAGAGGTGAATAAGGTCTCATGGTCACATATCTCAAGAAACTTAGCATCTGATGAGATAAATGGTCTCTAGGGTATGGCCAGGTGGGAAGTCTTAGAAGTCTGTTTTAGAGGGTAAGACTCATCTGGGGCCATACTCTAGCAAGTAGTAGAGTTAAAACCAGAATCTGGGTCCTGGACTTCTACTTCTGCCCCAGTTCCAATAGCCCCATCTAGTCCAGAAACATTTGTGAAGTACCCATTGGCTGCCCAGCACTGTGGGACCAATAGGGAGTTGAGTCTGTGGAGAAGAGTTTTCTGTTTCCCCTTTAACAGATGGCCCTCTGTTGTGGTGGCCTAATTTACATTTGTAGGGCTAATCTCAGGAGAGGGCCTTTGGGCTAATGTGGTTTTACACTCCATTGTGTGTGCACACATGCGGGTTGGCCTGGCTGTTATTGCTGCTGTGTTTTCCACAGCTCTGCAGGTCTGGATCTGGTCCCCAGCTGCCTGCCCTAGTCTAGCCCTAGTCTTTTGTGTGGGTGCAGACAGGAGAGTCTACCCTCTTGGTCCCAGTCTGTCAGGGCTTTTACAGGGTCCTATACAGCACAAGCAAAAGTTAGTTTAGTGTCTGTCTATTGTCTGTCTGTCTATCTATCTATCTATCTATCTGAGTCGGAGTCTCACTGTTGCCCATCTATCTATGTGAGTTGGAGTCTCACTGTCACCCTGGCTGGAGTTCAGTGGCACGCTCACAGCCACTGTGGCCTCGACCTGCTGTGCTCAGGTGATCCTTCCACCTCTGTCTTCCAAGTAGCTGGAACTATAGGCATGCGCCATAACACCCGGCTAATTTTTCTTGATTTATTGTAGAGGTAAGGTTTCACCAAGTTGCCCAGGCTGGTCTCAAACTCGTGGGCTCAGGCAATCCTCTCACCTCAGGCTCCTCTCACCTCAGCCTCCTCACCTCAGAGGGCCCAAGGTGCTGGGATTATATGAGTGAGCCACTGTTGCGGGCCTCAAAAGTTAGTATTTAAACAAATTTGCATTTCACCACAGTGCAGTTTAAAATAGATGGAGTTGGAGAGAGTGGGTGTCAGAGTCAGCTTTAACCTTGCTTGGCACCTGGGCTTTCGCTTGGAGCTCAGAGGCCCAAACTTCTGACAGTCCATCCTCTTACCCTCTGAACTTCCACTTGGATTGAAAGTAGCAGTCCAAGTGGGGCGTGGTGGCTTACACCTGTAATCCCAACACTTTGGGAGGCTGAAGCGAGAGGATTGCCTGAGCCTAGGGGTACAAGACCAGCCTGGGCAACTTGGCGAAACCTTGTCTCTACAATAAATTAAAAAATTAGCTGGGTGTGGTGGCACACGTCTGTAGTTCCAGCTGCTTAGAAGGCTGAAGCAGAAGGATTGTCTGAGCCCAGCAGGTCGAGGCTGTGGTGACTGTGAGCATGCCACTGCTCTCCAACCTGGGCAACAGAGGGAGACTCCAACTCAGGAAAAAAAAAAGTGGCAGTCCAGGGTGCCAGTCTGGCATCAGCTTCCCTGTGGGTCACTGAGTCCCTGGTTGGTTGGTTGGTTGGCTGTTTGGGTTTTGGGGCTATGATATCAAGTTGGCACCTAAATATGACACTTAAAATCCCTCTCTTGGTATTCCATAGTTAGCTGGTGAGAGAGCAGCAAGGAGCTGCTGCTGGCTTTGATTTTGACAGGAGGTGCTTGCCTTCACCTGCTTTGAATTGATTAGTGACTTTAGTTTGACTTCCTAAGACAAACACAAGTAATTGAGGTGGTATTGGGATACTCACACAATGGAGAGAATCTGGGCACAAGATGACACGCAAAATCCATGGGGGAAAGGAGCCCAGGGTGGTTGTCTCTAGCTGGCTACCCAGATGGCCGTGGGTAGAGGTGCCTCTCCTCTCTGTTCCCCTTCCTGCCTTATAGGGCTGTTGATAGTAATTGAGATAATACATGTAAAACATTTAGACTTCCTAAGAAGAAAAGTGCTATGTAAATACAGTTATTATTACTATTATGAGGATGATTACCATATGCACACACACTGGAGTTTTCTATAATTAGGAAAAGTGCTGGGTACATAATGTTTAACTCTGCACCAAGTGGTAATTTCAGTGAATGGCAGTCCCAGTTCTGCACTGGGAGCACCTAAAGGAAGGACTGGATTTTAAGTCCTGAGGTGGTATGTTCCACCTTCTTCTACTGCCCTCTGTCCTGGGCTTCAGAGCTACCTGCCCTGGTACCCGTGGAGTAGGTGCTATCACCCGTACGCCCTCACTTTCTTCTTTGCTCTGTCAGGACAACACTCGCATCTCCTCGGCTGGGTGCCTAGGGGAACTGTGTGCCTTTCTGACTGAAGAGGAACTTAGCACCGTTCTTCAGCAGTGCTTGCTGGGTAGGTCTCTTGTACGTTTGGGAGTTTCCCACAGGGGTTTGGGTGTCTCAGCCCTGGGGGAGAGTCCTTGGGCATCTATTTCCCTCCCTCAGAGGGTCTTTTAGCAACTAGGCTAATCTTTCATTGGGATTCCAGCTGTTAAAACAAAATTGAGTTTCCAGTGGTTTTATAACCTTGAGTGTCTCTGCTCAAAGAACATGGGCAAGATTGCAGTGGTTTGTGAGAGATCTCTCCTAAATATGCCACTTTGGGGAGCTTCTGCCAAGGTAGCAGGGAGATCCATGTGCAGGGTGGCCTAGGTTTCCACTATGTTCCATGTCAGCGTGCTGTTCTTAGAGGTGGGATAGGCCCATGGCTTTCATGGGGGTGGGACATGCTGTAAAGTGCAGGTTGACCTCAGTTGTGTCCTTCACCCAGCGGATGTGTCTGGCATTGACTGGATGGTTCGGCATGGGCGGAGCCTGGCACTCTCTGTGGCTGTGAACGTGGCCCCCAGTAGACTCTGTGCTGGCAAATACAGCAGTGATGTTCAGGAAATGATCCTCAGCAGTGCCATGGCAGACAGGGTAAGGTTTTTGGGTAGCCAGACCAGTCTTCCCCTTCCCCTGATTCTACAACCATTGCTTTGTTGACACAACATGGGGAGATCCCAAACTGGGTGTTAAGAGACCTGAGTTCTAATTTTACCTTTGTTGGTAACTTGCTGTGCCCTTGGCCCAATACTTTATCCCTTTGGACCCCAGTTTCATCATCTAAACAAGGACTTTGGATTGAAGGATCTAGATGTGCCTTTTTAGGTCAGAAGGTCTCTGTTCCCTGTTCCTGGCAATCAGTGACTTTGCTCATCTGCCTCTCAGCCAGAGCAGCCTGTCTGAATGAGAGCTGGCAAGGAGTCTCTGGTGTAATAGTAGTAAGGGGTGACACTGGTGGTGGAGGGTCCTGGAGGTTCTTGGGAAATGGGATTTCCCTGGCTCTGCTGCTCTGAGGAAGGAGCAGGATGCTTTTCTAACTGTGTCTGTGCTCCACAGATCCCCATTGCAGTGAGTGGGGTCCGGGGCATGGGCTTCCTAATGAGATACCACATCGAGACAGGAGGAGGACAGTTGCCAGCCAAACTCTCCAGCCTGTTCATTAAGGTGAGTAGGGGCAGAGACTGTGTCTGACCTGCATGTATGACTTGTGAGAAGGCCTCAGGATCAAAGAACACCAGAAATGAGTCCTCAACTAGTTGTGTGCTAGTTCTCCATGGATGGCCCCAGGAGATTTCTGAACCCTTTGGGACAGATTGCAAAGTGTTACTTTGTGCATTTTTCTCTGGAAGAGTGTCCAACTTTTTGTCAGATTCTCAAATTGACCCATGACGCCCCCAGATTAAGAACCACTATTTTTAAACATTCTTTCTAGGCACCCTGGTTTTGTAAAATAGCTGGCCAAGCACTTACTTGTATGATATTTGTGTTGGGTGTCAGGCCCTAATTAGGAAAGCTGAGGACTCTGACAGCAGGGCCTGGGTAATACAGCATGCTTCTCAGACATTAATGTGCACAGAAATCAAAACCAGATTCTACATTTTAATGAGATGGGGCCATGCCTGAGACACTATAGCCAGCTCCTGGGTGGTATTAGTGCTGCTGGTGCATGGACCTCACTGTGAGTAATGAGGTCCCAAAGGGTGCCTGTCTCCACCTTGCAATACCCAGAGCCCACTGAGAATTTCTGGGGGCCCAGTTAGATTGGGCCCGTGTGTGATGGCATCAGCCTGCCCTCGTTCATTCAGCAGTATGCTGAAGGTGTAGAGATGAACAAAGCAGACAAGATCCCTGAAGCCCGTGGGGAGGACCCTGATATAAAGTTGTCAGGGGGACCTCTGAAGGATGACATTTGAGTTAAGACCTGAAGGATGAGAAGGAACCAGCTGAGTGAAGAAACAGGGGCAAGCATGACCCAGGCAGCGGGATCAGCCAGTGCAGAGGCCCAAGGCCAGAAGAAGCCTGGCATATTTGAGGAAGTAAAAACCTGTGTGGGCTGATAGTGAGCAAGAGGAGAGTGGCACAAGATGTGGCGGGGAGGTAGCCAGGGCTGCATCACGCTAATACCTACCCATGGGAGAAGTGGCGTCAGTGTGTCCATGTTGAAGGAAGAGTGTGAGAGCTGGCAGTTTGAGCTTCTTCAAGAAACAGGCTGGATGTGCTTGTTCAAAAGCCTGTCTGTGATCTTCTTCACAGTGTCTGCAGAACCCATCCAGTGACATCAGGCTGGTATCTGAGAAGATGATCTGGTGGGCAAATAAGGACCCACTGCCTCCCCTGGACCCACAGGCCATCAAGCCCATCCTGAAGGCTCTTCTTGACAACACCAAGGATAAGAACACTGTCGTCAGGGCCTATAGTGACCAGGCTATTGTCAACCTCCTCAAGATGAGGCAGGGTGAAGAGGTGTTTCAGGTGGGAACCTGGGGCTGCTTGGGGTGCCTTCCAAGGGCATGCTGTGGGCATTCGTCTTGCAGTTCTTCTTCTGTATGACAGTATTTAAGCCTCATACTTTTCTCTACCAACACGTATATGTTAGCTTTCAGGAATGGTTTTCAGACTTCTTTCACAGCAGAGCCCTTTCTTCACATACAATTTTACATGACTTCCAGACATACATAGCAGATCCCAGTAGAGCTCCCCTGAAGCCCAGAGCCCTATTCATTCAGCCCTGCCCCCAGTAGCCTTTAAAGCAATGAAAACTACAACCTCCACTACCTTGTTCATGAAAGCCTGATGAGTATTTTTCTGGACTTTTCCTGGATCCATCGGATTCTCTTATTTTGCCAAATTCCACCTTGTGGCTCTAGTTTTGGGGTTAACATTCATTTTTGTCTTTATCTGAGAAACCTGAAGCTATATTTTCCGACTATGTCTTCTCACATCCATTCTTCCCCACAGTCCCTCACCAAGATCCTGGATGTGGCCAGTTTGGAGGTGCTGAATGAGGTTAACCGGAGGTCCCTGAAGAAGCTGGCCAGCCAGGCCGACTCCACGGAGCAGGTGGATGACACCATCCTGACATGAGAGGCCTGAGCCCTGCAGCAGCATTGCAGCTCCGCATCTTTGTTCAATGTTTTCATTTTTGAAAATACGTTTGTTCCGATGGGGAGCTTAGGAGATGGCGTTCCCAGAAAGTATTTTAATATATCAACAGACCACAGCCAAAGCCTTAAATCAAACCCACACACAACTGAAAATTGCCTCCTCCATCTTTCACCTTTTCCTTTGGAGAAGAGAAGGAAAAGCACACGCATCAGCCTCAGCGAATGGCAGCCCAGGAGCTGCTTATCCAGCTTAGCATGTCTAGGTCTGGAATAAGCAGGGTCAAACTGCAGGTTCCTCTTCTCCTGTGCTTGAGCTCTAGTTTGAGAGCCAGTGCTACCAACCTTTTGCCCAGATCCTGAGTGGGGCACAGAACAGTGGATGTCTGCCCAGTGTGGTGTGTCTTGGCTTGGATTTTCAATATTGTGATGTCTGATTGGATCTGACCTGTCAGATGAAATTGACACCCAGCTCTGGCAGTTCCCGAGTCTAGGGAGGGCTATAGGTTTACATGCAGGCTGTTTGAAGGAGGAATGTTTAATAAAGGCTTTGATTTAATCTTGATATAAGCAGATTTTTAAAAATTTCCAAACATCTATTAAACAGAAGCTTCCTGCATCAGGAATAAGGAAAGGTTTGCAACTGTTTTTGTAAGTATTCACAGTTCTCTGGTTTCTGGGCATCCTTCTCCCTGCTTTCAAAAGTCTTTTTTTTAAAAATAGAGACAGGGTCTCATGCCCAGGATGTCACTGTAACCTCGAATTCCTGGGCTCAAGCAATCCTCCTGCCTCAGCCTCCTGAATAGTTGGAAGTACAGGTGTGTGCTACCATGCCTGGTTAATTTTGAAATTTTTTCTAGAGATGAGGTCGTGCTGTTTCCCAGGCTGCTTTCAAACTCCTGTCCTCAAGTGATCCTCCTGCTTTGGCCTCCCAAAGTGCTGGGATTACAGGCATGAACCACTATGCCCAGCCCATTGGAAGTCCCTACAGACTTCTCTGTCCTAAGGTCAAGTCTTGAGAGATGTGCAGCCAGGCCTATAATCTCCCCCATGTGGAGAATGCAGAGGTCAGATTAGCCACTTCCTTGCTCTATTCTAATTTAGAAAGCTCAGGGGTTTCTGGTAGTCAGGTTGTAAAAAATCCATCCCTTTTGTGGAGCAAGAAAGAACCACATTCCTATAGTTGAAGGACTTGCAAGAGGAAACCAAAGTTGCAGTTCAGCATCTGCCTCCTTTATGAATGACTTCCTTCCTCCTGATTCTTAGAAGGCTCGTGACACATGCATCCTGTCTGATGGAGCACACCCACTGGGTTTAGTGACGCAAGTTTTTCTGGGTTGTTTCCCTGGCCATAATACAGAACAAATCTCTATCAAAACTATTGGCCGGAGCTATGAAAGGAAGAGAAATAAAACGTAGTGGTAGTGAGCTCACTTTATAAAAGGTATAGGATGCTATACAAAAAAAGTCAGACTTTGGTTATTAATGCAGTGAGGTAGAAAGTAGGCTTGTGACTCAACACTTCTGACAAGATAGACAAGGTGACCTCTAAGGCACTTCTGATGAACGCTTTCTATGCCTTAGCCTTATATGTCACAGGACTCCCTATTTTCTTGTAACAGACATGGTCTCAGCTGGCTTGAGGTAACTGTAGAATCCCAGGGCTGGAAGGGACCTTGAGAAGTCAGCTGAGTCCTCATAGCCAAAGCAGCCAATGGTTGCAGTTTTTGGTAGCTATGGTAACTATTCTCTGCCTCTGGGATTCAGATGGTCATCAGTGTCCTTCCAGCTGCCTAGGGCATATGTCCAGCAGGCTGCCTGTGTATATGTTTACCTCTACTAATCAGCCGTGGGGAGATGGAAGAAAGTTTCTGTTGTGAGGGGTGTGGATGGGGAAGCCTCTGTTCAGCTCTGAGACAGCTTCAGTGTTTGCTCCAGGGGTCTTGGATTAGATGCTTATATCCACTTCTGGCTTTCAGTCCCCAGTCTGCAACTGGGAGGGAAACTTGACATACTTAGAGGTGGAAGACAACCATTAAGCAAAATTCAAAGGAAAAACACCAGGCTTCAGTTCTAGAAGCTGGAGGAGGATGAGATCTCTCTGTACGGAATAGATGGATGGAGGTTGACTCACAGATGGAGATGACTCAAAAACTCCCAGTGCATGTTGAATTGCATTCTCTGAGTCTGGAAGGATGGTGTGAGCTCCCAGGAAGAAAGCTGCAAAGGGCTGTCACAGACACGACAGGGGAGCCAGCAAAAAGGACCTCGTCAGCCCACAGTTATAGCAATCCCAATAACAGCAGCCAAGACCAAACCCCCTGGAAGACATGGAGCTTGGCAGCAGAGAAGCAAAAGCTATTTATCCTGGTGTTGGTAGAAAGGTTTAGCTTTGGGCAAGTCACCAGACCTCTCTGGGCTAGTTTCCTCGTCTGCAAAATGAGGAATTTGGAAGAGAAGCTCTAAAAATCTGTTGTTCTTAAAGTGGAGGTTAATGGTAATTATAACATGACATCATTTCATTTCATCCTCTCAGTATTCCTATGGAGTAGGTTCTCTTGTTACTGTTTTCCAGAGGAGGAAATTGAGGCACAGAAAAGTCACTTGCCCGGAGTTATGGCAATCTGTCTACAGAGCCCTATTTTTGTCCTTTCTCTTACCTCTCCTGTGCTGGCTAGTTTTCATTCTTTAGAGCAGTGCTTCCAGAACGTAAAGGATATGAAAGTACGGTAAAGCAGTTAGGTGAATGGAGAGCCGATCCCAGATACCTCACCTAGGGAAGCCACCACCCCAGGCCCTGCCCTGCTGCTCTGCAGGCTGTATCAGTATCTCACTCCATCTGACAGGACATTGGCTAGGAGAGTCTTAGGATAGATTATTAATGGCTTTCAGTGATCCTCCAGAGGAGACTGTCCCATCTTTCTCTTCTGTGTGTCTGAAAGTCAGTGACAAAGTGATGTGTCTGTCCTTAGCTAATCCAGAAAAAACTGAAAATGCTCTAAACTGAGCATTCCCAAAGCTTTAACTAACTCTAGGAGTCTCAGGAATCGTGGGCAGCAAGATGATTTTAAAATGTGGGGTGGTGGTGTGACATGGTTCACACATCCCTTTAAGGAACCAAACCCACAGGTAAGTTCTCTTCATCCCGCGGTGTGATGCTAGAGGGCCTGGGAAAAGGGTAGAGAAGCTGCAGGCTTGGCCATTTTGGGTGCAGAGATTGGAGGTGGATTATTTGAGTAGATTTTGATGCAAGATTGGCAATAGGAATGTTTTTTCTAGGTATGGGTCTATGTGGATGTGTCTTAAATTGCTTCAAGCCTTTCTAAATTAGAGTAAGGAAAAAGAAGAACCAGTCTAACTTAAAGGTCTAGGCTCCAAAATATTGAGAAAGAGATATAGGTATCACTTTAAAGTTCTAGTGTGGTGTGGGATAGTGGGGCCACAGGGAATTCAAAGTCAGGTTGAAACTGCTTAATATTAAGCTGTGTTACCTAGAGCATGTTCCTTAACCTTTCTGAGCACATCTCCTCACCTATACAGTGAGAACAGAGTCTCACAGAGTTGTCATGTAGGTTGAATGATACGTTGCACTCTGCACAAAGCCAGGCACAGAAAGTTCCTGGTAAGTGGATGATGCAAGGGAAATGTTAGCACAGAAGGTATGTCAGTATAGTGCATTCAGGGATTAATTGCTGGACCCAGAGTTCATTGATATATCATTAACTTCTTGAGTCTGGAGTGCCAAAAGCTACTAAAAATCAGATCTCTTTTGAAAAGTAATAATACCATGATGTTGACTGTTCAAAATGCTGAATGAGAGTTCCCTTGGCACGTGGGTGGGTCTCCATTGTGCAGGGCGGGAGGCATTTTGCCAACCATTGGTAGCCCTATCCTTCCACACAGTCATAAGGAGAGGCTGGCAGGATGTGGTCTTCATTTTATGAAGAGTAAAGTTGAGACAGAGACGGGAAGGGACATCCCTAAGGTCATGTAGCCAGTTGGCAGCGGAACTGGGAAAAACCCTTATTTCTTGATTCTCTGGTCACCAAGCCCCAGGGTCATTCTATAAAAATAATTTGGAAGGTGAATTTAACAAAAGAAACTCGTCAGGTTCTTGGTAGGTGGCTCTGCGGAGTGGCTGGGTTTCACTTTTCAGAAGAGGTGGAACCTAGTTACTTCCTTGGGTTCTGAGCTTCCCCTCAGTTGTTTTAGGAGGGTTCCCTGCTGCCTCTGCCCTGGTGGAAGGGAGTGTTGATATTAACAAAGCTTAGGAAATGAGAAAAACTGGTCAGAGGATAGTTAACTGCTGTGGCATTTTTGGGTAAGACTTTCCTGAGTGTGCCTGGAGTACCCCAATCTCTTTTGGGTGCAATCTCAGAAACCCTGAGAGTGATTTCTCTGGTGAGTTAGCAGCCTGGTCACAGTGACAATGAGTGCGAGAAAATCCCCCCGAGTTCTGCCCCATAGTCCCACAAAAGCTGTGGACATAGTTACTTTAGATCCTTCTTACTACCAAGATTCTCACAAGGGAAGTGGGAGTGCAGCAGGGTTGAATACAGCATTTCTTTTTAGCCTGAGGACTCCAAAGAGCTCGTGCATATGTGTATTTTATCTACTGATATTTACTGTCTCATAAATAAAAACTGATTAACTTTAAAAATATTTGTTAGCTGAGCACAGTGGCTCGCACCTGTAATCCCAACACTTTGGGAGGCCGAGGCGGGAGGATTGGTAGAGTTCAGGAGACCAGCCTGGGCAACATAGCAAGACTTTATCTCTACCAAAAAATCCAAAAAATTAGCTGGGCGTGGTGGTGCATGCCTATAGTCCCAGCTGCTCATGTAGGCTGAGGCGGAGATTGCCTGACTCCAGGAGGTCAAGGCTGCGGTGAGCTGTGATTGTGCCACTGCACACCAGCCTGGGTGATGAGTGAGACTCTGACTCCAAAAAAAAGAAAAAAGGATTCTTAAAAAGTATTTGTTAATTTGCTTAAAAATAATAAACCTGGCTGGGCGTGGTAGCTCACACCTGTAATTCCAGCACTTTGGGAGGCTGGGGTGGGAGAATCACTCGAGCCCAGAAGTTTGAGACCATTCTAGGCAACATAGCAAGACCTTGTCTCTACAGAAAAATATGAAAAAGAAGCTGGGCATGGTGGTGTGCTCCTATAGTCCCAGCTACTAAGGAGGCTGAGGCAGAAGGCTGGCCTGAGCCCAGGAGGTCATGGCTGTGATGAGCCGATATCATGCCACTGTACTTCAGCATGGGGGGCAGAGTGAGACCCTGACTCCAAAGAAGAATAATGCCACACTGTTAGCATAAATAAACGTGACAGATATAACCATGTTTTCCAAAACAAAAGCCATGTTAGTAAGGAGTGGCACTGTTTGACATTTTTGCATGTCTTTAAGGTTTGGATTCACATGTCTGCATTCAGTCTGTTGTGATATCATGTGTAATTGTTAGGAAAGTATTTGCTCATAAGCGAATGACAGTGAAAAAGGCAAATGTAACATCCTAGTATTATGAAATGTTCTGACTTTGCAGATCCTTTAAAAGGTCTTTTGGGAGCCCCAGGGTCCTCAGACCACACTTGGAAAACCACTGATCTAATCTAAAAGTTGAAGGAAAAAAGTTCCACTGAATGGTTTGGAGCTCAGGGGAGAAGCAGGCTGACCCAGAGTTAGAGAGACCCCAGATTTGGCCCACACTCCACAGAAAGCAAATTCCAGAGAGGGGTCAACTACATTATTTTTGATTCTTTCCAACTCTTAAGTTCTACATGTGGCTTCACGTTAATTCAACAAACACTAAGCACCTACCATAGGATAGATCCCCAGAGGATATAAAGATGATGTCCCTGCAATCATAAAACTTATGATTCACTTGATTCCTAAGGGCTATGTGCAGGCAGGGCAAGGCCCACGGCCACGTCTCTTGGTGTGGCACCACACTTTTAGGTGTGGGAAAAAGGGTCCATTTCCACTTCCACCAGAGGGAGAGATGCAACTTCCTTTATTCCTTCCTTCTTGGACCAGTATGTTGAATGGCGAGCATCTTGCTCATTTAAGGTCCCCATTGTTAAGCTCACCTGCCTTCTCTGAGCTCTGGTTGACCACCCACTTCTATCTTCTTTTTTATTTTTATTTTTGTTTTTTTTGAGTTGGAGTGTCATTCTGTCGCCCAGACTGGAGTGCAGTGGCCGCTCCTGGCCACCGCAGCCTCGACCTGCTGGGCTCTGGCGATCCTTCCGCCTCAGCCTTCCAAGTAGCTGGAACTACAGGTTCATGCTACCATGCTCGGCTAATTTTTTTGATTTATTGTAGAGATGAGGTCTCACCAAGTTGCCCAGGCGGGTCTCGAACCTGCGGGCTCAGGCAATTCCCTCACCTCAGCCTCCCAAAGTGCGGGATTACAGGCTGAGCCACCGAGCCCGGCCACTTCTGCCTTCTTGATCACAGCACGCGTCCCTTCTCTTGTTCCCTGGCACTTAGCAACTTTAGAATCTATGTTGCTGTCTGAAAGCTGGAGTTCACAGGTCCCAGGTCTCCACTGCACTGACCTTCATTCCTGCCACTGCTACCCTTGAAGGCTCGAGGTCCCCCCTCCTTTACCCACTTAGCCTCCCCAGTGGCGACATCTCACTTCCTGGCTCTGCTCCTTGTCAAATTAAGCTCTTTGAAGTGTCCTTAGCCCAGCTTTTCCCTGAATATTCAATCCCTACTATTCTCTGGCTGTTAATCCTGTACCACCGCTATCCTGAAAAACACTTAAATCAGCTCCACTGCTCTCACCACATTCCATTTCTCTTTTCATTCACTGCCAGGCTTCTTGAGTATAGTAGAATAGTACATTCTGCCATCTCCACATCTTCACTGTCTGCCCCAGCCAACCTTGACGTGCTCCTTGCCTTAATTTTCTCCTTAAACATTTGCTACCTGTATTCTCTACCAGAATGTAAATTCCATGAAAGCAGAGATTTTCTCACTCTGTCACCCAGGCTGGAGTGCAGTGGCACACTCACGGCCACTCCAGTATCAACCTGCTGGGCTCCAGCGATCCTTCCGCTTGACTTCCAAGTAGCTGGAAGTACAGGCGCAAACGACCATGCCCGGCTAATTATTTATTTTTTTATTGTAGAGACGAGGTCTCGCCAAGTTGCCCAGGCTGGTCTCGAACCCATGGGCTCAGGCAATCTACTTACCTCAGACTCCCAAAATGCTGGGAATACAGACTGAGCCACTGAGCCCGGCCTGAAAGAAGGGATTTTAAAAAAAAGTTTTACTTGCTGCTGAATCCCCAGCTCCTGTGTGAGGGCCTGGCATATAGTAGGCCCTCAATTATTTGTTGAATGAATGAATGACTTCTCTACTATACTGGAAGCTCCATGAGGATACGAGTTTTTTTGTCTGTTATATCCTCAGTGGTTAGCAGGGCACTTGACAGCTAATATTTGTGTTTATTGAATTAATGAATTAATCCAGCTACCAGGTACATTATGTGAGTTAAAAAAAAAAAGTTGCTTTGTCTGGTTTGTGTATTGTCTTTTGCATCTGTCCCCTCACACCTGGATTTCAGCAATAACCTTTAAAGCTATGTAGCTGAAATCCATGCATACTTGTGCTGGATTACTTTGCTACAACAGTATTTTGAGATTGCTCCTCCACTCAAAAACTTTCAATGCCCCCCCCATTGTAGTTTCTAATGTACAAACAGGTGATGTTCACCTGTACACTGGCTGTTCAAAACATTGGAACAGTTTCCCAGCACAGTACATACTGATACTTACCTCAGGTCCCAAAAGTTTTAATATGTATATCTAACAAAAGACACCTTAACTCGTTATTGAACTGTAGTTTAAATAAACGTAAAACTATGTTTCTAAAGGAAAGTGTGCTCAGATATTCAGTTGGAGATGTCAGACACATACCCTGGCCTGTAGGGAATTCCCCCTCCAAGACTGACACTCAAGGCTCTCTCTTACTCTAGTGCCATCATGAAATCTTTATGATGAAATCTTTTCCCCATCATTCTAGCTAAAGTGATAGCTTTCCTCCTCTGAAGTCTTGACTGCTTATTTGACAGCTATTTTATCATATTGTCTTGTATTTTTAATTCTTCATGAGTATGTTCAAACTCTAAACTCCTGGAGGGAAAAGGCTCTATTCTAATATGCTCTACAATTCATGGCACATGAGCACTCATTAAATAGTTACTGAATAAATGAAGGAATTAATGCCCACTGCTTTCCAGATGACACATCCAGGCAGTCAGGTCGCTCTGTCACCTGGGTTGGAGGGCAGTGGCATGATCATAGCTCACTGCAGCTTCAAACTCCTAGGTTCAAGCAATCCTCCCATCTCAGCCTCCCAAGCCACCAGACTCAGCTAATTAAAATTTTTTTGTGTGTAGAAATAGAGTCTTACTATGTTTCTCAGGCTGGTCATGAACTCCTGGCCTCAAGTGATCCTTCCACCTCAGCCTCAAGTGCTAGAATTATAGGTATGAACCTTTGTGCCTGGCCCAAGGAGTCTAGTTTTCTTCATGGCCAATTTTGCTTTACTTCCGAAAAGTATTCTGCAGTCTAATATCAGGAGGCTGCCCTGGAAATGTGTGCTAGAGTCTACAACAGGAAATGGCTCAAAGTATGAATGAGTCAATGCAGAATGACCATGATTAGCAATATTAGTTACTGCTTGACAAATGACTATATGTGACAGGTAATTTACAAACATATCTAATCCTCACAACTCAGGGCCTCTTAGATAGTGTATGATGTGACTTATCCAAAATCCAAGTTTCCTTCTTGAGATGGGAGTCTTGCCATGTTGCCCAGGCTGATCTTGAACTCCTGGGCCCAACTGATCTCCTGCCTCAGCTCCTGAGTAGCTGGAATTACAGGTGTGCACCTCTAAGCCTGACTAAAAACATCAAAAAGCTTTTAAGGGACGGAGCTAGGATTTCAAAGCTAGCATAAGACTTCCTGAATGCAGAGCAGGTTGTGAAGATGAGCTGAAATAACCTACTGCCTTGCTGTCTGGTCCAGGCTGGGTGTGATTGCCTAGTGGCTCCACCAAGGCTTCCCTCTCCCCCGCCTCTATTTCCTAAAACTGCTGAGTCAAAGGGGATGACACTAATCTTCCAGAGCAAAGACGACTTTTCAATCGAGAGCACATGAGCAGCTCCTCTCTCCAGGCTAGATTTCAAGCCCATGTTGTTTTATTTTTTTTGAGCTGGGGGATCTCACTCTTTCCCAGACTGGAGTGCAGTGGCATAATCATGGCTCACCACAGTCTTGAACTCCTAGGCTCAAGCAATCCTCTCTCCTCAGCCTCCTGAGTATCTGGGACTACAGGCACTCATCACCACACCCAGCCGATTTTTTAATTTTTTGTGGAGACAAGATCTTCCTATTTTGCCCAGGTTGGTCTTGAACCATGTCCTTTTGGCATCACCACACTAATTCTCGGCTCCTGGAAAAACAACTCAAAACTTGAGTCAGACACGCCGCATGTTGTTCAAGGATCCTGCCTGCAAACAGTGCTTGTAATAAATAATTATAAACAAAAATATAGCTGCCTATCAACAGCAAAGTGGCTACATTACAGTACAACCACCTGAGAGTACCATACCATGCAGCTGATAAAAGTGCATTGTTAAAGAGAAGCAAAAGATGTACACACATTGTTAAAAAGGCAAGGTACAAAAATATGTGTTTGTATGGAAATAGGAAATTCACTGAAGGGCATTTATTCACTCCACAAAAAAGTGTAAAGCATTTTAGGGTATCCAAGAAGCTTACAGGGGTTACCTGTGAGAAGTGGTTCAGAAGTT
>CAUYQG010082612.1:0-16799 GCA_963574415.1 Tarsius wallacei
GTCCCAGGACCAATTTCCTTGCCTCCTGATGGATTCGTTCTCTTTCCTCCGCAGTAAAAAGGGCTTGGAGAAGCTGTTGGCAGTCATCCCAAGTGGGCTGGTGGGTGAAGAAAATAGTTTCTAAAAGGCCTTTAAGGCTCTGAGGTTTTTTAGAGAACGCCAGATTTTGGTGTTTCCAATTGTAAAGATCACTAGTAGAGAAAGGGACATAAACCATAAAGGGCTGGCCTCCCGAACCTCCCGCGTCCAGTCCCAGGGCCTGTCTCAGGGGGGGGACTGTGGGAGTTTGTGGCTCTGAGTTCTCCGAAGACGAGTCGGGACTAGTCGGTTTATTGGGGGCGGTTGGACCCTCGGGAGACGCATGCGGAAAAGGGGGACAAAGGGGCTGATACGAGGACCCACTCCTGGTGAGTGACGGGCTGAGAACCTTGTGGGCCCCCTGCTCCCGCTCAGATGTAGAGTAGCGTGGGGGAATTTCATCGTCCTCCGGTGGGCTCTGGAGGACTGGAGGTTTGGCTTTTGGAGTTCCTGTAGGGCTAAAACACGAGAAGAATTAGCTTTCTTTTCAGCTTTCTTTATTCATGATGGCTGCTGCATTACCAGGAGGTACCAGGCAGTGATGTACGGGCTCTGATCCGGGTGGCGTCGATAAACGAACTGTTGGACCTTCCCCACTATGGCAGGGTTGAAGGTCCCCTCCGGCGGCCAGCTGCAATTAGGAAATGTGGGCCATTCAAGGGAAAAAATGTGGTTAGGTTTCCTTGGTTTACCTGATAACCTGACTGCTGTGCCGCTCCTTGGAAATCCTTGAAGTGGCACAAAACCAGTTGCAGAGGAGTGTCAGGTTTAGAGCACTGCTGCCTCATAATATCGATAGCAATGACAGACACAACAGTGACTAACACTGAACAAGTAAAGACAATAACACAAACTGAACAGACAGACCTAACTGCCCGAGGGCAATACCGGAGGGCCCAGTGACGTCTTACTGGGACCTCGGACCCAGGAATTAGTGCTGCGTCCAGCTTTCCTGCGGGTCCAATCAGAAGTGCGCACAAACAGAACAGGAACTTGACTCACCTCTCGAGGGCTCTGGGGACATTGTGAGTCTGCCAGAGATGACAATCAGCCATTTGCGAGTCCACAGACTAACCAGGTCCAACAAACACTGAGGTTCACGGGTATGCAGACCCACAAGGTCAGCTGGTGATTGGGGCTAGGGATTAAGCTCTCGGATCTCCCGGACAAGCCCCCAAATGAAATAGGGACCGAGTGCTTAATTCACAGACACTGACACCAAAAGTACAAGTTATAAAAAGGAGAGGTTTATTAGCCAAGAGCCGGGCCGTTGGCCACTTGTTGCTGGACATGCAAGTCCCACAGCAAGGGCCCCCATTTGATGTAGGGGCTTGCTTAAATAGGGCAAAACCACATTGGGACTTCCCAAGTGGGCCAAACTACAACATCCTGGAGGCCTAGGTACTTTTCAAGCAATGCTAGCGGGGTTCACAGAAGTGAAACAAAAAAGCTGTTGAACAGTTTAACCTAGCCAGCAGGGACTGTTGCCAGTTTCCAGGAAGGGAACTTTTTTTTAACTGTGCAAAGGCTGAGTACATGCTTAACTGTGCAAAGGCTGAGTTTATGCTTACCCTAATTTTTGACATTGTAGATGTCTTTTTAAGCCCCTTCCACAGTACAATGAGCTGAATGCCAGCCCTGCAGGGTTAACCCTTCCTGCTTCCTGCTCAACACTCCCAAAGTGGTTTCTGTCTGCTGTGCTGACTCCTGAAGATCTGTACGAGGTAACACCTTCTCTTCCTCAGCCATTACTGCAGACAGTCCTTCATGAGATGTGGCACAGCATCCCACTCGCAGTTATCAGTTTGTAATCACAAGTCTCAGGCTGGATTTCCCAGCACGGGACCCTAGACAAGGATTGGAGTGCAAGTAGTTTACTTCGAGGGTGATCGCAGGAAGCACTAGTCTGGGAGGGAGGGGATAATTTGGGGAAGAGAAGAACATGATGACATGTTCGTGCACAGGTTATTGCTCTGGGCAACTGAAGTTCCATCCTGTTGGGGATCCCCAGGAGGCCTCAGAGTTGCCCCACTTGGTGGGATGACAAAGCTGGAGGTTTGTCTTCCGATTCCCATTGTTCAGGGGTTGAGAAGTCCTCCTGGGGATACTGACTCCCTGGCACTTCCAGCTTGCCCTGTTCGCCCACCCTGAGAAGGCCTGAAGGCGAAGAATCTCAGGATACCACTGGCATTTACTGGCGAGAGCTGACGGGATAGAGCGAGGAAACAATAGCTTCTGCTGCCATCTTCTTGGGTGATTTTTCATTAATGGCTCCTCCCTTACCAACTCTATGCTCCATGCACTTCTGCGTGACCAGCACCTGGGACAGTGCCTGGCACAGAGCAGGGGCTGGGTAAACATTTGCTAACTGCATGAAGGAAGGCCACATGAATGAAGGTGGAGTTGGGATGGGAGGCCAGGTCTGCTGGGTTTCTGGGACTGATAGGGAGGTGGTGGGGCAAACGCAAATGCTGTAGGGTACCATGCAGTTAGTATGCACTTGTGGAGCGGCTCCAAGGATGGCCACAGGACTGAGGGCTTATGTTGCAAACCAGTGCAGCATCTGCCCAAATACTCTACCTTTTAAAACACTTGGAGGACACCAAATGGCCCTCTGCTGGCTGTTGGTTTCGCCCTCTGCACAGCGCCATTAAAAAGCCACCTTGCAGCACTATGGGAGGCGGAGGCAAGAGGATTGCCTGAGCTCAGGGGTTCGAGACCACATTGGGCAACACAGTGAGACCTTGTCTCTACAATAAATAAATAAATAAATAAGCCGGGCATGGTGGCAAATGCTTGTGGTTCCAGCTACTTAGAAGGCTGAGGCGGAAAAATCAACTGAACCCAGCCAGTTGAGGCTAGGGTGGCTGTGAGCATGCTACTACGCTCTAGCCTGGGCAACAGAATGAGACTCTGACTAGAAAAAAAAAAAAGAAGCCACTATGGGCTGTGCCCTGTGCGAGGCACTTCTAGCACCACTTATGCCCCTGCTTTATGGTGAGAAGGGCCTGACTTAGAGAGGCAAAGTAGCATACTCAAGGCTCAACCCGCTTATGTAAGACTTCGAGTCCAGTGGTCTTTTTTGCTTTATTTTTAGATGGAGTCTTACTCTGTCACCCAGCTGGAGTGCAGTGGCACGCTCATGGCCACCACCTTGACCTGCTGGGCTCAGGCCATCCTTCCGCCTCAGCCTTCCAAGTAGCTGAAACTACAGGCACGTACCGCCATGCCCAGCTAATTTTTTGATTTATTGTAGAGATGAGGTCTCACCAAGTTGCCCAGGCTGGTCTCGAACCCCTGGGCTCAGGCAATCCTCTCACCGTGGCCTCCCAAAGTTCTGGGATTACAGGCTTGAGCCATCATGCCTGCTCCAGTGACCTTTCATCTATACTTGCAGTCCCTTGCTTGGGCAGCTATGAAAGCTCTGCAAGGAGCTGCCTCTCACATTCAGCAAAGCCACCTGTCTCACTTTGCTGTGAAACACCCCAGTGTCACAACTTCCTCTGACATGTTCTTTAATTAATTCTTTCTGCAAGCCTTAGTTTGGTTAATTGGTTGCAATCAGAGGACTGGTTTGCTGAGAGACTCAGTTCCTGCTTGGGGCCTCTTGGGTGGCAGGAGAACATGTGGGGCTTCTTACCTGAAGGATGTTGGCAATTAGAGCCCATTTTGATTGCCGGGATATGAACGGACTGCCTCAGAGAACATCAATTAGCTCAGTGGCTAAATTGTGCTGAGAGTTACGGGTTACCAAGGGGACCCATGGTCAATGCCAGGATTTAAGTGGCTCGTGACTTCGGGGATCATCTTTCCTGAATCGCAGCCATGTTCTGGGCCTGGTCGTTGTCAGCAGGCTGATTAAACCTTGTCCATTATGGAGAGTGACTTCCTAATCGCCAGCTGCCAAGGAGAAGAGCTTCCCAGTGCCGAAGCAGGTACACCTTGTCCGTTGGGCTGGAGGCTGGCACACACACATGCACATAGCAACTCTGGGCCTGTGGCCAAAGAGATGGCATGTGGCACACACTGGGCTCAGCTGTGTCTCCCTCAGGAGGGGCTTGGGGTCTTGGGGTCTTGGGGCAGCCCCGGACACCATGAAACCCCAGGCCATTCCTGGGAAGTTAAGGGTGATCTCTGAGGGGATGCCTGGTGTGGAAGAAAAGGGAGCTCCTACTAATGCCAGGCAGTATTTATTTTCCTAGCAGTATTTATTGAGCACTTAGTATGTGACAAGCATTGCTTTAGCCACTCCAGAGGAAACAAGTCATTTGGCCCTCTCTAGGAGGAAACTGAGACATACAAGGTTAGGTGACTTGCCTACACATCTGAGATTTGAATCCAGGCAGTCTGCTCCAAGTTGAACTGCTGCAGGATGCTCTCATGCTTGATATATACCAGTGGTTCTCAAAGTTGTCCTAAGACCCTTTCAGAGGATCTTCAAGACCTTCTCTTCCCTAACTACATACCTGCATAAGGCCAGGCTTTCTGCATATACTTCATTTGAAACAACAGATTAAATGCAGACACAGAGGCTGGGCGCAGTGACTCATGCCCATAATCCCAGCACTTTGGGAAGCTGAGGTGAGAGGATTGCCTGAGCCCAGGGGTTCGAGACCAGCCTGGGCAACTTGGTGTGACCTCACCTCTACAATAAATCAAAAAATTAGCTGGGTGTGGTGCCACGCCCCTGTAGTTCCAGTTACTCGGAAGGCTAAGGCAGAAGGCTCGCCTGAGCCCAGCAGGTCGAGGCTGCGGTGGCTGTGAGCGTGACGCTGTCCTCCAGCCTGGGTGACAGAGTGAGACTCCAATTCAAAAATAAATAAATAAATAAAAAGAAAAGCAGCGGCCGGGCTCGGTGGCTCAGCCTGTAATCCTGTGCTTTGAGAGGCCGCGGTGAGTGGATTGCCTGAGCCTGTGGGTTCGAAACCCACCTGGGCAACTTGGCAAGACCTCATCTCTACAATAAATCAAAAAATCAGCCGGGCATGGTAGCGCGCACCTGTCATCCCAGCTACTTGGAAGGCTGAGGCGGAAGGATCGCCGGAGCCCAGCAGGTCGAGGCTGCGGTGGCCAGGAGTGGCCACTGCACTCCAGTCTGAGCAAAGAATGAGACTCCAACTCAAAAAAAAAAAAAAAAGAAATGCAGACATAGATAAGAGAAGCCAGACACCTTCTATTAGGTCAGATAGTTTACAAATTTGTAAAAATGTAAACCAATGTTATTCTTCTCATGGAACTGTTTTTCTATTTTGGAAAATAGCCTATTTTTCATAAAGATGTGTTGCTTATGTTAACAGAGAATGGGTTTATTATGGCTATTTTGAAGTTAATAAGTAAACATTTGTAAAAAAATATCCATAGATATAATCCACATACTCCACAGTTCCCTGCTGGGAGGGTGAGCTCAATAATTTTAAGAGCATAAAGGTGTCCTGAGACCAAAAAGACAGATCCACTGATATGTTCTATCATACGAAGAGCTGATACTTGGCATTTCTCTGTGCTAGGCACTGTTCTAAGTATATTATGTATGTTACCTTATTTAATCCTCATATCCAGGAGATATACATGTCCAATTATCCCCACGAGGCAACTGAGGCGTGGAGAAGTGAGGTCTCTTGGGCCCAGCTGGGACATGACAGAGCCCCCAGGCTCCATTCAGAGTCTGAGCTCTTAGGCACGGTTCCCCACTCCCTTCCCAGGAAGCATTGCTTACACTTAGAGCACCTGGACCGAACTAAGGACTTGCCTGTTTTCATTGCATCATTCAAGGTCCCCGTGGTAAGTACATTTCTGGACAGAGATGAAGTACTTTGAGGTCACACAGCCAGGACAGAAGTAGGGGGCTCTGAGGCAGATCCATACCTGACCAGTCACCTCCTCCCACCTCCCCAACCCCTGCCACAGTGATAGGCTCAGAGGTGGACCAAGCCAGAGTGAAAGTCAGCTGCAGGGCCTTTGCTGGAATGTCTGGTGAGAGGCCCTCTCTCTCCTCTCACAGTTTGCTGAACTGATTAGAACGTCAGCCTGGCGTTTCTGGAGGCCGCCTTGCCAGTGCAATGAGCGAACCCAACAGAGAATGAAGCCCAGAGAAGACAGTCGGAGATGGAGACATATCTGCTGATTTTATCTGAGCTCCTGGATACAGCCATAACTTATATACCTGGCCTTTTCAGTTACATGAGCCAACACATTTCATCTTTGCTTAAGTCATTTGTGTTTCTTTGAAATGCAGCACAATGAGTTCTGACTAACACAACCTATAAACATCAGAATCATTTTAGCATGTTTCCACGAGGGAAATACGCCGTCCTTTCTCCCACTCCACCTCCTGCCAACAACCTTGCTGGCCATTGCCCAGATGACAGAGGTATGTTGGGGAGGGCTTAGTCACTCTCTGGTATCATTTCCCTGCCACCTTTTCCTCTAAAAATATAATCACTCTTGTCAATGTCCCTGCTGCATGCAGGATGCGTTCTACCCCTGGTTTATTGCTTGGTGGCCTCTAGATACTGACTTGCTTGGCTTTGGGAATAGCCTCCATTTACCTTCCAGACCCTTCTCTGCCCTCTGTGTGTCTGGGTAGCTGATCTCTATGGATGGCCTCATGCAGGTTCCCTGGTCCTTCAAATTCCGGCATGGTTCAGAAAGTCAGAGGGAGGGCGAAATCCTTCTGCTCCCCTTTCCTACTGCAGCTTGGCTTTAGTCTTCTTCCTATGGCCATGGCCCCTTCCGCAGCTCTCCCTGATGGCTCCAACTTGCCCTAGATTCTGGCAACACCACCTCCTTTCCTCACCCCTTCCAGCCTTAAGCTGTTAATGACTCCCCACTGCTACTCATCTTGGGGTGCAGCATTGTCTCTTGACCTTCTATTGACCCTGTCTGTCTCATCATTAAGCTCTCCTCAGGTAGCCCTTTCAGGGACAGCTGTTTCCTGCCAGGGCCCTGATGGACATAGCCTTACTAGGAGACATAAATTAATAACATAGCGAAGACAAAGGCCAGTCTGGCTTGTAGAATCACAGGAGATTTTCTTTTTTTTTTGAGTTGGAGTCTCACTCTTGTTGGTCAGGCTGAAGTACAGTGGCACGCTCACGGCCACTGCAGCCTCCACCTGCTGGGCTTAAGTGATCCTTCTGCCTCAGCCTTCCAAGTAGCTGGAACTGCAGATGCATGCCACCACTCCCCGGCTAACATGGTAGATTTAATAGCCTCCTTCTGCTCATTAACATCAAGAGAGTTGTATGTGGTGGCTGATGTTTATAATCCCAGCACTTTGGGAGGCAGAGGTAAGAGGATTGCCTGAGTCCAAGGGTTCGAGACCAGCCTGGGCAAATTGGTGAGACCTTGTCTCTACAATAAATAAAAAAAATTAGCTGGGCGTGGTGATGCATGCCTGTGGTTCTAGCTACTTGGAAGGCTGAGGCGGAAGGATTGCCTAAGCCCAGCAGGTCGAGTCTGTGGTGGTCATGAGCGTGCCTCTGCACTCCAGCCTGGGCAACAGAGTGAGACTCCTATTCAAAAAACAATTGAGAGAAATTTTTTGTGTGTGTGTGGAGCTGGGGTCTCATTATGTTGCCCAGGCTGGTCTTGAACTCCTGACTGCAAGCAATCCTCCTACCTCAGCCTCCCAAAGAGTTGGGATTACAGGTGTGTGCCACCATGTCTGGCACAAGGGGAAAAAATTATTATTGTTATTGTTATTATTGGAGCAGCCACAACTACTGAATATTCACAATGTGCTGGGCACTTAACTAAGAACCTTATTATGTTATCACATTTGATTCCCGCAATGACTTTATCAGGTAAAGACTGCTAGTATTTCCATTTTACATACGAGTATACTGAGCTTCAGAGAAGGGAAGATACTTGCCTAGGATCATACGGCTAGTGAGTTGCTAAGTGCTATGGTTCAGATATTTGTTCCCTTCAAACTTCATGTTAGAATTTGATATTGAGCGTTGGCTGTGGGGCCTAATGGGAGGTGTTGGGTCATGGGGGCAGATCCCTCATGGATAGGTTAATGCCCTCCCTTGGAAGTGAGTTCTCTCCCAATTCCTGAGAGAGCTGGTTGTGAAAAAGAGCCTGATCCCTTCCCCACCTCTTGCTCCCTCTCTCGCCATGTTATCTCTGCACATACAAATTCCCCTTTACCTTCTGCCATGGATGAAAGCAGCCTGAGGCTTTTACCAGATACAGATGCCCAATCTTGAACTTTCCAGCCAGCAGAACTGTGAGCCAAGTAAACCTTTTCCTTAATAAATTACCCAGCCTCCGGTATTCCTTTATAGTAACGCTAAAAGAATTAAGACATTAAGCTAAGATTGAAACTTGGTTCTATTTGACCCCAAGACCCAGGCTCTGAACTACCATACTAGAGATTGTGCTGCTGAGTCCAGAATTGAGTTTCAATTCTGTCAATTCTATCTCTGTCTTGCCCTCCTGATAATCTCTCCTGCTATCACTTGGCACTGCTTCTCAGCAGAGTCTCTGTCTTCCGCAGCACCAGTATCTGCACCTCCCAACCCCAAACATAGGGTGACCTCTGGAAGAGAGAGGGCTCCTTCTCTTGTGCTCTCTGTTCCTCTTGCAGCCCAGCTGTTTGTCAAGACCCAGGCAGAAGCCCTGACTTGCCTTCTCACTGGGGCTCGGCCTCTGTCAGAAGAGACCAGTGCCTTAATATTAACCACAGTAATAGGAAAAGCTTACATTTATTAATCACTTACAGTGCCCTCTGCCCATGCCAAGCACATCATATGCGTTGTCTCATTTTATTCTCACACACAGCTTTGCAAAGTAGGTACTACAGTTATTTTATTTTACATATGAAGAAACTGAGACTCAGAGACATTAAGTAGGTCAGGCCAAGACTCAAGACTCCTGTCTTCTTGACCCCATGAGCTCAATTTCTATGAGATCTTACCACTGTGTAGACATAGTTCCTTAATGAGTTACATGGAGGAGCAGTTCCTAGAGGTATCGTCAGTAAGAACAGGCTGTTTCTCTTCATGTGACTCATGGGGTTTTGTGGTGGGTTTGAGGGCCTCTACCTAAAGGACTTTGTTTATGGGGAGTATCAGGAACTGGGGTTAGAATCAGTGTTAACAACTCTCAAGCTCATTGGGGAAGATGGTCTGGATGCTTCCTTCTCCAAAGCTTAGGACTCTGTACTTCCCTCCATCCCAGTAACTCCTAATGGTTCTATTTTTTAAATATCTCAGCAGATTTCTGGTTGAAGATGGCTAATTGATCATACATGGTTAGCTCCTCCCCTTTCTGAATGAACAATCAAGGATGATCCAAACATTTCAGGAAAATTTGCAACTTCAACAAGAGACCAAGATAAAGAAACAGAAAAAAAACAGATAATTTTGAAAACAGAAAAGAAAGCCTAAAAAAAAGAAAGAAAGAAAATACTGTTTAATTGGTATATCCAAAAAGATAAAATGAAATGCAGCATTCATAAAACTAGTACAAGATGATATAATAGTGGAATAGTCGGGACAAGAAAAGACTCTGAAATGGAAGGTACGATTGCCGAAATCTTATAAATCTTTTCTTTTCCATCTCCACTGCCCCAACACAAAATCAAGGACAGCTCTTTGAACTCAAACAAGCTGAAAGCAAAAAAACAAACAGCTCTATTAAAAAGTGGGCAAAAGACATGAATGAAGACAAACGAACAGCCAACAGATACATGAAAAAGTGCTCAGGCGGGGTGTGGTGATTTAAGCCTGTAATCCCAGCACTCTGGAAGGCCAAGGTGAGAAATCTGCCTGAGACCAGGGATTTGAGATCAGTCTGGGCAACTTGGCGAGAACTTGTCTCTACAATAAATAAAGAAAAAAATTAGCCGGGCATGGCGTCTCACACCTATAGTTCCAGCTATTTGGAAGGCTGAGGCAGAAGGATTGCCTGAGCCCAGCAGGTCGAGGCTGCGGTGGCCGTGAGCACGCCACTGTACTCCAGCCTGGGTGACAGAGTGAGACTTCAACTCAAAAAAAAAGACAAAGCCGGGCTCGGTGGCTCAGCCTGTAATCCCGTGCCTTTGGGAGGCTGAGGTGAGTGGATTGCCTGAGCCCGTGGGTTTGAGACCTGCCTGGGCAAGCGAGACCTCATCTCTACAATAAATCAAAAAAATTAGCCGGGTGTGGTAGCGTGCGCCTGTAGTTTCAGCTACTTGGAAGGCTGAGGTGGAAGGATCGCCGGAGCCCAGCAGGTCGAGGCTGCGGTGGCTGGGAGCGGCCACTGCACTCCAGTCTGGGTGACAGAGTGAGACTCCAACTCAAAAAAAAAAAAGAAAAAAGAAAAAAGAAAAAATGCTCAGCCTCACTAATCATCAGAGAAATGCAAATCAAAATCACATTGGGATATCACCTAAGACTAGTAAGAATGACCACCTCTATAGTTCCAGCTACTTGGAAGGCTGAGGAGGAAGGATAGATATTCCTACAAAATTGCCTGAGCCCAGCAGGTTGAGGCTGTGGTACCTGTGAGCGTGCCACTGACTCCAGCCTGGGTGACAAGAGTGAGACTCCAATTCAATAAAATAAATAAAATAAAATAAAATAAAATAAAATAAAGGATTTCATTTATCTCCCTGCCTAAAGCCACAATGGCTGTTCAAGTTCAAATTCTGGGGCAGATACTATTAGTTGTCTTCTCAACAGCTATTTCCCTCATTTTTTTCTTGATTTTTCTTTAGGTATTAAGCAGCCATGTATCTCTGAAGAGGTGAATCTTTATAGGTCTCAGGATATTAGAGCAATTCCATTCTCTTGTCAGTGATACCCTTACCCATCCATCTTTTTTTCTTTTTGAGTTGGAGTCTCACTCCTTCACCCAGGCTACAGTGCAGTAGCACGCATGCTTACGGCCACCCCAGCGTCAACTTGCTGGACTCCGGCGATCCTTCCACCTCAGCCTTCTGAGTAGCTGGAACTACAGACGCATGCTACCATGCCCGGCTATTTTTTTTTTTTGAGTTGGAGTCTCACTCTCACCCAGACTGGAGTGCAGTGTCCGCTCCCGGCCACCGCAGCCTCGACCTGCTGGGCTCCAGCGATCCTTCCGCCTCAGCCTTCCAAGTAGCTGGAACTACAGGCGTGCTACCAGCACACTTGGCTAATTTTTTTGATTTATTGTAGAGATGAGGTCTCGCCAAGTTGCCCAGGTGGGTCTCTAACCCGCGGGCTCAGGCAATCCACTCACCTTGGCCTCCCAAAGCACGGGATTACAGGCTGAGCCACCGAGCCCGGCCCTCATCCATCCTTTAATACTCAATGACTCAGTGACATTTGTGTCATTCAGTAAAATGTGATGGGATGTCAATGGGGGCATTAGAGGTTTGCTTGCTGATAAAGCAGAGGCGCCATGGTAAAACAATAAATTCCTCTTTTCCTGCTTATATCATCATATTTTACAGTGATAACTGGCACTCTGGCAGTCATTTTTTGACCATCAGAACACAAGCTTGAGATGGAAGTCAACCCACCAGGAATGACAGAGCAGAAAGATGGATACATATGAGTTGGCAATGTCATTGAGCCACACGGAATTAACCAATCCTGGAGCTGTCCCACCTCTGGATAGCTTGTTATTAGGATAATGAAATTGACTAATTTAAACTACTTCAAGTTGGGATCTCTGTTACTTACTGCCAAAACATCCTAACTGCTACAGAACCTAACATTTTCAGCCTTGTCCCCTGCCACATATCAGTTCTCATGCTTTTCCCCCGTTTGCTGTCACCTTCCTTGGCTGTTTGCTGCCCCAAACATGCCATACTCTTTCCTGCCTCTATGTACTTGCCCCCCAATCCTTCTGCCTGCCAGGATACCCTTACCTACCCATCTTGTATACCCCGTGACTCAAAGACATTGCTGGGTCTGGGATGTCCTTCCTGACCCGGCTGCGTGGATGCCCCTCTTCTTTGCTTCCAGCACTCTCTTCACAGTCCTGACCACTAAGGACTCTGTCTGTCACCCACTGAGTTGTGAACTCTTTGATGAGGGAATGGGGAATTATGACCCTAGCCCTCCGGAAGGATATGTCGCCCAGATCTTTAATGGACTTATCATGTCCTGAATGCCTCTGAAGTGATACTTGTATATATGTACTCTTTCCTTTGCTTTCTTTCTTTTTTTTGAATGAGCAACCACTCAGACTGTACCCTCTCCCTCTTACTCTCCCAGAGGAAGGGAAGAACGATCACCAACAGCCAATGGCAGTTGCAGTGAAACAGCATTAAAAGCTGGTTTCACGCTCAGGAGAGAACACTATGACTTCTTTGTGGTTTCTGGTGCTCAGTCAGACACAATTCTCTAGTAACAAACTATGATCCCTGAAAGTAGAGTCTTCTGTGTACATGTGCATGTGTGCTGGTGCAAGCTTGTTAAAAGTATAGGCTTTGGAGTTAAAGACCTAGTCTTGAGTTAAACTAGCTGTGTCCAGCTGACACCACTTATGAGCGATACGGCCTTCAGGAACCAACAACCTCCCCCTGTCTCAGTCCCCCAACAGCAATATGAAGAAGGTAAACCCATCTTACTAGGGCCTTCTGAAGATTAGATGAGATGGCCTGGCGCGGTGGCTCAAGCCTGTAATCCCAGCACTTTGGCAGGCCGAGGCGAGAGCATTGCCTGAGCCTGGGGTTTGAGGCCAGTCTGGGCAACTTGATGGGATCTCATCTCTACAATAAATAAATAAATAAAAAGCCAGACATGGTAGCGCACGCCTGTAGTTCCAGCTACTCGAAAGGCTGAGGCGGAAGGATCGCCGGAGCCCAGCAGGTTGACGCTGGAGTGTCCGTGAGCGTGCCACTGCTCTCCAGCCCGGGCGACGGAGTTAGACTCCAACTAAAAAAAAAAAAAAGAGAAAGGGCCCTTTAGTCATTGGTTCTCCTAGTGACCAAGAAACGGTGAACGGTGATCCCTGTCTCACGGATCAGAACACAGAGCCCCCTGTGAGCTGGGCAGAGCCAGGGCTGCGTCCAAGTCCCCCTGCTCCAAACCCTTGTCGGGGGTGGGAGGGGGCAGACGTGCACTCTTACTGTACACACACACCCCAGGGGGTGTCCGGTCCTGCCATGTTCAAGCCATGGTATTGGGTTGGTCATTTCTGCTCTCTGCGCTCAGTTTCCGCATCTGCAAGAAGGGATAAACGGTCAGCCCCTCAGCCCCTCCCCACACCCCTACCTTGCGGATAAATTGTTCTGAAAGTCAATGCTGCTTGGGTCGCTCTCCTGCTCACATCCCTCAGCAATATCCCCTGGCCCAGGATAAAGGCCAAGTTCCTTGGCCTGCCATTCAAGGCTCCTTGTGATATGGATGCTGCCCATTGTCCTGGCCTCAGCCCCTACCACCCAGCCCATCCAGTCACCAGTCAAACGGTTTCTCTTCTCAACCCACCCAAATGTTTTTGCCAAGAATGATTCCTGTCTCTCTTTCTCTCCTGTAAAACCCTTGCTTCAAACTCAATGCAGGTACCTTCTCCTCCAGGAAGTCTTCTGTGACCTCCTCCCAGATTGCATCAGGTGCCTGCTCCGGGCTCTGGCCTCACCACCCTAGAATCCTGGCCTCAGAAAGAGCTGTAAAGGTTCATTGAAAGCGGCGCATCTCTAAGTGTGGCCCAGCATCACCTGGAAACTTGTGAGAAATGTAAATTATTGGGTTCCAACCCCAGACCTACTGAATCCGAAAGTCTGGGAGTGGGACCCAGAAGTCTGTGTTATCAAAAAGCCCTTTAGGGAATTCTGATGTCCAAGATTGAGAATCACAGGCCTAATCCAGTCCTTGGCCACACGCTGGAGTCCTGCACTTGAAGCGTTCTATGAAATCAACTGCTGTGTGGCCTGGGCTCCTGCACCTGCTAACTGCTGTGTGGCCTGGGCTCCTGCACCTGCTAACACAGGGAGAGGCCCAAGTCGAGCTGTGCCCAGCCTCCCCTCCTTCCAGGGGCCTCCAGCTAATGGAGTGATTACAGAAGAGAATTTTCTTCCTCATGTCCCCGTCTCCCACTTCCTGCAGACACATGCCAATTTTAAATTGTAACTTTCTTTTACTGGCAAAGAAAAGATCTCGGCACCTGTTTCATTTATTTCTCAACAGTCTCTCTTCCACCTAATCCTGGCAGGCTGGGGCCTGCTGGGCTTGTGAATCAAATACTGGTCACCTGCCTCTTCAGGAAAATGCTGTAAATTTCATGGGGCTCATCTCAGACACACCAAATGTTGCCTGGAAAAATACATCTTTCCTCCTCTTCTCCTGCTCAGCACCCTGCTAATGTGATTCCAACAATTATGGAGTTCTCAACAGTCCAAAGGTTCTCTGAACCAATTTTTCCTCCCATTAGAAGAGTCCGTTTCCCTCAGTCCTCCTTCCTCCACTTCTGGAATTGTGAACCTGTCATACTTGGAAGTTCTTCTTGGTGTCTAATCTTAACTCTTTCTTGCTATCACTGGCTCCAAACTAGTCTGAGACATATAGAAAGAAAGTATTTTTATCTCTGTTTTATAGCTCTGGAAGCTAGCATGAGGTCAGGCATGCAGTAGGCACTCAATAAACGTTAGTTTAAAAAATAAGAGAATGAGTGAATGAGATTAATAATAACAAAGGTTGATGATTGAAAATGAACCTCTTAGCCGGGCTGGGTGGCTCAGCCTGTAATCCTGCGCCTTGGGAGGCTGAGGTGAATGGATTGCCTGAGCCCGTGCGTTCGAGACAACTTGGCAAGACCTCATCTCTACAATAAATCAAAAAGTAGCCGGGCGTGGTAGCGCGCTGCTGTAGTTCCAGCTACTTGGAAGGCTGAGGTGGAAAGATCGCCTGAGCCCAGCGAGTCAAGGCTGTGGTGGCCGGGAGCGGCCACTGCACTCCAGTCTGGGTGACAGAGTGAGATTCCAACTCAAAAAAAAAAAAAAGAAAAAAAAAAGAAAAAGAAAATGAACCTTTACTCTGAAGGTTATGTTGAGTGTCTCATGTAGTCTTAACACTCAATAACCTTATAAGGTAGATTCTATTTTAACCCCATTTTACATATGAGAAAACTGAGACTCAGAGCGATTAAACAATTTGCCTAAGGTCACACAACAATGTCATAACAGAACCAGTTTTTGAGCCTAAGTGAACTAATTATATACCTGAGGGCTTACTTCCTAGATGGTTCCTTGGGTGTTGCTTTTCTGAGGGTCCAGCTGTTGCAGGAAGCCTCTAGCCCCTGGGGGTTTGGCGTGAGTGAGGCAAAGCAGACACAAGTAACCCAGCAATTGTCCTTTGATGAAAGGCTCCGGAAGACAGAAGACGGCTGGGGAGGAGGAGGAGGGAGCCAACAGGAGCTGGGCACAGCACAGGAGGCAGAGACACGGTGTCAAAGGCAAGTGCTGACAGGTCTGTGAGTAAGAGGCCCATCCCTGTCACTGGGCTGCAGCTTCTATTAGAGCAAAGCTTCAAAACCAGCGACAAGCTGGCAAATCTCACCTGCCCCTGCTGCCAAAACGCGCACTTGTTGACTCAACATCCCTCTTTATGTGAAGGGTGTTGCCACGTGGCCATCACTTCGTGATCATCCTGGCTGGATGCAAGGGGGTGGTGGGGTAGGAGGGCTATCCACCTGCCTCTTTCTGTCTCCCATGGGTCAACCATTGCTCCGTGGAGAATGACTCAATCTCTTGGACTTCTGGCACCATTGGTCGCTTTTTGGACCCTCAGGTCTTTCCATCCACACACTGTGGAGTGGTGTTTCAAGTTGGAAATCTTATTACTGCTCTGGTGTGGTGAGACCAACAGCCCAGGAGACAGTTTGTTGCTCACACTTCCCAAGAGGAGGGGGCACGCCATCCATGCAGGGGAAGCAGCAGCACGGGTCAAGAAGCAGAGGGAGTGAGGAGAGATGGAGGCAAGAGCCTTTATTGTGGTTTCTGTGGGAAGAAAGGGTGAGGCAGGACTTGTACCGCCCCCTTGCATCTTGCCCTGGACTGCTTGAGGCAGGATTCCTCTTCACAGTCCACCCAGAGGAGGCCCGTGTGAACCGGACCGACCATTTTGAATAATTTCAGCAGACTGTGGGATATGTATGGGCTATCCCTGGATGTCTGGCACCCACCCCTGGGAGGATTAGGCTGAGGAGCGGTGCGGATAACGGCCCAGAGGGCAAGAGCCCCATAAAGGAAGCGGCTGGGATTTCAGGCTCTGGATTGGTTCATTTGCATATGAAAGGCACGCTCTTGGGCTGGTCCTTTGCTACCTCAAGGACTTGGCAATCTCTGGGAGGAGTCGTCCCTCCAAGGTCAGCAAGGCCCCAGATACTTGCATACCTTGTTTCCTATTGTTTTATGTAAATGCCTTACTCCTACTACTGTACTATTGTCTCAAGACTTTTCTTTTCTTTGAGTGGGGGTCTCACTCTCACCCAGGCAGGAGTGCAATGGCACATCACGGCTCACCACAGCCTCGAACTCCTGGGCTGAAGCCATCCTCCCACCTCAGCCTCACAAGCAAATGGGACTACAGATACACGCCAACATGCCCAGCAGGTCAAGGCTGCGGTGGCCGTAAACATGCCACTGCACTTCAGCCTGGGCAACAAAGAGTTAGACTCAAAGTAAAAAAAAAAAAAAAAAAAGAAATAGGTTAATTTTAAAAAGATCAATAACTCAAAATACCTGGTGTAGGAAATGCTGTGAGGAAATGAGTTCTCTCAAATCTCAACCAGGCACAATCTTT
>CAUYQG010082613.1:0-13805 GCA_963574415.1 Tarsius wallacei
CAGGCTGGAGGGATCCTGGGGCCTCTGCTTGACTTCCTATTTGGGTCTCCAGGATGACATGATAGTGTCGAGGCCCTGTGAGTGCCAGCCATTGAAGGCAAATCCTGTCCCCTTCCCTGGAGACTTGCCCTTGGCAGATCTGCCTCTCCTAGGAGGCCACTCTCCTCTCACTTCCCCTCCACCAGATGCAACCAGTAGCCAGTGACTGACACAAAGCTCAAATGCCAACCCCCCTGGCCTCAAATTAGGACCAATCTTTGGTACAATTCACACTCCAGAGGCTGATGCTGGGCTCCAGCTTCAGTCCTTCCTCTCTCTTGTTCCACCTCCTTCACTCCCCTTCTCCTAAGAGCCCACTCCACAGTACTTAATTCTCACAAGAACCCCCAAAGTAAGAGTATTCTTTTTCTCACAAGAATCTGGGAAACTTGACCTAAGACACTTCTTCCATCAGGCCCTCCTCCTCCCCTCTCAAGTGGTAGCTACCCCCTCCCTTCTCTAGAGCCATAATGGCAGACAGAATGCAAAAAATGAGAAATAAGTGTGAAGATAATGGAACACACCTTGGGAAGTACAATTAAAATATCACACGATGCCAGACACTGTGGCTCATGCCTGTAATCCTAGGACTTTGGGAGGTCAAAGTGGGAGAATTGCTTAAGCCCAGGAGTCTGAGACCAGCCTGAGCAATATAGCATGACCTCGTCTCTACAAAAAATTAGCTGGGTATGGCGATGCATGCCTGTAGTACCAGCTACTTGGGAGACTGAGGACGAATCACGTGAGCCCAGGAGTTTGGGGCTGCGGTGAGTCATAACTGTGCCACTGCACTCCAGCCTGGGCAACAGAGTGAGACCTCATCAAAAAATAAATAAACACAAATAAAATATCACATGAAAGAAACTCTAGGAGTGTGAGCCTGTGCTGCCATCCACACTCCCACCAACAGTCCCAGCACAGCCCTGGGGTTCTGCCTCTTGGAGAGAGGCCCCCCACCCCCCGGGAGGAATTGTGGGACAGATTCCAGACACACTGCGGGCTGAGTTACCAGAAGATCCTTGTCCCTGAGCCCCTCTGGCTGCACCTTGGCCTTCCGAGGCACTGCCTGCTCCTCATTGCACAGTGGCCACGTGGGGGCTTAGAAATGCAGCAAGAACAAAGCCATGAGGTCCCAGCACCACTCTCATTGGCCCATGAGGAAATCCACACTCTCTCCCTTCAGTCCATCAGCTGCCCACGTCCCAGGAAGCAAGGTGGAGAGCTCTGGAGGCTTGGCAAGCTCTGTCCCGGGATGCAAGGTGGAGAGCTCTGGAGGCCTGGGGCCTATGCAGATGCATGGCTGGAGGTGGGAGGGAAATGAACGTGCCCTGGCCCAGGGCATTTCCCCCAGGAGGAGAGGGGTGAGGTTGGGGGAAGGAGAGGGTTAAGCAGCAGCAGCCCACACCAACACCTTCCACACCGCGCTTCTTGCCATTTCTTTCCCGTGAATTTAAATGCATTCTGTCACACTGAGTTATGTCACCCGGAGGAAATGCCCAACTCGGCGACGTTTTTAAAGATTATTTTTTAGATCACCTATCACTATCCATTTGAGGAACGATTGTTCAATCTGAGAAAATAAATTCAAAACTGTCCCCATCTAAGCAAGATGGAAAAATAACTTTCCCTATTCTTTCTTTTTATTTTTTTAAGAAGGCTTATTTCTGAAGGACAGGTTTGAAAATCTGTTTTCACCTTGACATTCTGGCTGGATTTGAGTTCCTCTGAAAGCTGAGTATTAGGCCTTGTCATACAAGTAAGCAAATGCATGTACAGCCAGCTGTGTGACCTCAGGCAATTCATTTAACCTCTCTGAGCCTCAATTTTGACATTCATTTCACTGAGATAACAGCCATCAAATGAAAGGATGTTCAGGGCAGCCTGGAATGTGTAAGGGGTCTGTGCCACTAACCTGTCAAGTCCTCAAGGGCAGGGAGCAGACTCTGGCCAATTCTATCCTCACAATGGACCTTGTACAGGGCATGGGCCACAAGAAGTGTTGAACAAATGGTGGATGGATGGATGGGTTGGTGGGTAATGGTTTGGTGGTTGGATGTCTGGACATCCAGAGAGAGGGATGCTTGACGCAGGAACGGATGAATGCAAGGGTGTGCTGGGAAGCAACTTTTCACCAAGCAAACAAACAACCAAAAAAAGCCCTCTGTGTCATGTCCCCCAGTATCCATGGTGTAAATACCCCCACTATAGCTAACTACAAACTACCAGTGACGTCCCCAGATGCAGAGTCAGAGAGAGAGGAGCACAGGCAGCTCTTGCGAGACTGTAGAAGCCCTTCCAGCACCCGACAGATGGAAGGGAGGGAGGCAGGGACGGAGGAGAGAAATAGAGAAAGAGGGAAGAAAAAAGGAAAGAGGAGGAAAGGAGAACCAGGAATAAACATTTACCACAGAAAAGAGAAAAAAAAACACTCAGGGACCAGGAAAGTGCCAGAAAGAGCAAAACCCAAGGAAATGGGAACACTGGCTTCCCCGGCACTCATCATGGACCAGGATTGAGTCTGCCCATTTTCTGGAGCACATTATTTCTTTCTAAGGACTGGTTGGGAGGGGCTACTTAGTGCAAGACAATGCTTCCTGGTTGTTTTTAACAATTATAAGGCTGGGCACAGTGGCTCAAGCCTGTAATCCCAGCACTTTGGGAGGCCGAGGCAGGAGGATTGCCTGAGCCCACAGGTTTGTGAACAGCCTGGGCCACTTGGCAAGATCTCATCTCTACGGTGAATCAAATAATTAGCTGGGCGTGGTAGAGTGTGCCTGTAGTTCCGGCTACTGGAAGACTGAGGTGGAAGTCTCACCTGAGCCCAGCAGATCGCCGCTGGAGTGGCCGTGAGCATGCCACTCACTGCACTCCAGCCTGGGTGACAGAGTGAGACTCCAACTAAAAAAAAAAAAAAAAAAAAAAAGAATTATAACCCTTTCTTTATTCCAATGAAACCTTACTTGGAAGCACGAGTATATTACTCACGACTGATATTTACTGAGCATTGACTGGGTACCAGGTATGATCTAAGCACACTGCGTGGAACACCCCATGGACTCTGCCCCATGACCCAGTGACACAGATGCTGTCACCACCCAGTGGCATTGAGGCGCTTGTCCGATGCCACATAACACGCTGGAGATCCAGGATTTCAACCCGGGTGGTGACGGCAGTCCTAACCTGTGTTCTCTTGCCCTAACAGATGAGAAGGAAGAGGAACGGTGGTCCCACTGAACGCTCCCTGAAGGGCCTAAGCTCACAGCTCCAGAGGCCCCACACAGAGCCAAATTCTTAGAAAAGAAGCCAAAGGAACGGTCCTAGCCCTGGTTCTGCCATGGCTCACTGTGTGTCCTTGGGAAAACCTCTGATCCTCTCTGAGCCTTGGTTTCCTCACTTATAAAACAAGGTGGCCACCCTCTATAACTATTATAGCTTACACATTGGAAAATTCTCCTCACAAGAAGGATCCAGAGGCCCTCAGAAAAGAATAACTCAAATAAGTCACATTGTAAAATTTTAAATTTACTTCTGGGGCACCAGGACCCATTTGATTAAGAATATATCTATCTTTTAGCTTATATAACATTCTTGGAAAACTCTCACAGTAATCATTTCTCTAATTACATTAAATCTCATAGGGATGACTTTATTCTCAGGGACACTTATTTTGAAAGTCATTTTTGTTAATACAGAGTAATATTAATTTTGTTTATAGCACTGCCTTCACATACAATTTTACAAATGTGCATGCAATTAAAACTGTGTTATGGGAGAGAAAAACAACAATAAAGAACAAAACAAGTTGGTTAGCCTGGCTAAGTGTTACTTTCTCGAGGACTTTTGTCCCTTTGAAAATCTTAAAAAGCCCAGGCACAGTGGTTCACATCTGTAATCCCAGCTCTTTAGGAGGCTAAGGCAGGAGGATTGCTTGAACCCAGGAGTTCAAGACCAAAAAGTTAGCCAGGCATGGGGTGGTACATGTCAGTAGTCCCAGTTACTTGGGAGGCTGAGGCAGAAGGATCGCCTGAGTCCAGGAGGTAGAGGCTGCAGTGAGCTGTGCTCGTGCCACTGTACTCCAGCCTGAGTGACAGAGTGAGACTCAACTCAAAAACAAACAAACAAGCCGGGCTCGGTGGCTCAGCCTGTAATCCCTCGCTTGGGGAGGCTGAGGTGAGTGGATTGCCTGAGCCCGCGGGTTCGGGACCCGCCTGGCCAACTTGGTGAGACCTCATCTCTACAATAAATCAGAAATTAGCCGGGCGTGGTAGCGCGCGCCTGTAATTCCAGCTACTTGGAAGGCTGAGGCGGAAGGATCGCCGGAGCCCAGCAGGTCGAGGCTGTGGTGGCCGGGATCGGCCACTGCACTCCAGTCTGGGCGACAGAGTGAGACTCCAACTCAAAAACAAACAAACAAACAAACAAACAGAATACTAAAAACCAAAAATAGACTTTTCTCCCCAGAGAAACATGATGCTTACCAAACTTTGGAAGTAACTTCAGGACTGGAGGGCTGAGGGGACTGCAAGCCCAGGAGCCAGAGTGGCGGAGGACCTTTGCCCAGGATGTCTCTGCTGTCCCAGCTAAGTCTTCAGGTCCACCCTTCAGCATCCTTAATCAATGCAGAAAAACAGCCCGAAGCCACTCAGACACCACCCAAGATTCCAAAAATGAAGAATGTTCTTGATAAATAGATCTCTTAATGAAATACAAGCAATTAAGCTAAAAGTTCTATCAAATGCAGCCTGTCACTCAGCAGCCTGACACTTAATTGAATTTCTTTTTCCGTCCCCTGGCTCCTTTTCCCTGATAAACAAATTCATTCACCACAGATCAAGTTTCCCTAACCCAGAAACCAATGATAGTCAATCAACTAATTGACACAACAAAGACTTCTATTTTTTAAAAAAAGTTCCCCTAATTAAAGTGGAAATGAAATTTTATAATACTCCAATGCCTGATATTAATTACTCTGCGGTTAACCCTCTCCCTCCTCCCCTGGGACCTGGCAGCGGGTAGTAGGGGTCAGGGAGCCCCAGGCCCCCAGATACAACAAGTCCAAGTTCCAGTCTTATCTTGAGTTCACTGTGTGACCTTGGGAGGTCGCTTCCCCTCTCTGTTTTCATCAGCAGTAACATAAGGACAGAACTAGGTGACTTCCAAGGCTGCTTCCGGTTCTAACTCTTAAGTTTATAGTCTAAAGGATAGTCCAATGGTACAGGCCTCTCTCCATGGCTCATACGTTAGCCAGCACAGCCTCCAGCAGTTCTCACGGGGCATCAGGCTGAAAATACAGCCCCTCCCCCTCAGTGGGCTCCCTCTACCTGACCAGTGCAGCAGCTGGGAGTCCATCCACCACACTTCAAGGCATCTGCCCTCCATTCCCAGGACACCCCTCACACACAACGTTTATACAAACCTCTCCTTGCCGTGCCTTCCCTCACATGCTTGCTTCAGAAACACACACACACATACACACACTCACACTACATCAAAGCAGGTGCATACATGTTGAGACACACCCTCATGTGTGTACATGAAACAGACACACACACACATAGTTAAACACATGCCCCTTACAGGGCAAATCTGCTTAATCAAGGCTACACACATTCTCCTGAAACACGCACATATTTAGATGCAGATATTTGGCGAGCATCCCTCCTCAGAACTGCGTGCACCTGTCTCCCTCACCCGACACAGAGCATACACGTATGTAGCCCCAGACTCCCCTTTAGAGTGAATCCTCTCCAACAGGGACACACACACACACACACACACACACATGTTTACAGACTCACATGCCACACACACTCACGTGCTTCCCCCTCACCATCGCTGTCAAATGTGAACTTGGGCTGGGATCGAGCAGGTCACCCAACTGCAAGAAAGCTTTGGCTGGGACTGCCATGACGATCTCAGGGACTGGTCACTGCCCTGCCAGGCTTCCAGAACTGTCTGGGTTCCAAAGTTTCTTTTATTCAGCCAAGGCCTTGCACAAGAAGGAGCACAGTGAACAAGACAGACACGGTCTCCTGGGAGTGGCTCTGTTCCTGGCAGTTCCAGCCCTGGGCCCTGTGTCCACCCAGCCCAGACTCCCCTGCAGGTAGTTGAGGGCCTTGTCCCTGGACCCTGCCATATCCAGGGGTCTCATTTAGAGACAGCATTTTCATGACATCATGGTCAAGGGGTGGCCTTCCAAGACAGCAGTGAGTGAACCAGGCAGGGAGACTGGGGATCAGGAGTACTGGGAGGCAGCACTGCGCAGGTTGCGGGCAGCCCAGCTCCACTGCCCTCTGCCTGCAGGGCTGGGGCAAGTCACTTAACATCTCTAAGCCTCAACCGCCTCATCTAGAAGATGGGGTGAATGGCAGTAGCTACCAAAGAAGATCACCTATTCACACAACACAGAGATTAAGCAGCTACTGTTAGCCACGTGCTGCCCTAGGCACTCGGAGTGGTTGTGCAGAGTAGAGAGGGTGATGACTGCCGGCTTGGCAGGACCCCCAGGCACGTGAGTGGGGGAGTCAGCAGGACCCTGAATGCTGGTGGGAAGACTGGACTCCACAATGAATGGGAAAGGAGAATGGGAGGGGCAGAGGCTAAGGCTGAAGGCCGACTGGGAGTGGGGGCCGTGGAGACGCACTGGTGGTGGCATCTCCACGCTCAGGCCTGCCACCCTCTGCCCCAACCCCTCTGGGGCCCCTCAACCCTCCTGGGGTGCTTCTGGGGCTCGGGCCTGGCTTCCCCAGCAGCTTTGCAAAGCCAGGCCGGGTGGTGGGGGCAGGGGTCGCATTTCTTCCCTCTCAGACCCGGAGCGGATGTTCTCCGCATCTAATGCCTCTGTTTAGCTCATCTCTCTGTCTCTGTTTTCATGTTTTCCTCTCTCACGCTGGCTGTGTGGAGCACATCTCTCAGAAAATACTTGCTTTTGAAAGTTGTTGCCATAACAACCACTTCATTACACGCCAGGCCCAGTATCTCAGAAATGCAGAATCTTTCCTTAAAAGTGTGCGCTGCACATCAAAGGGGAATAGGAGCTCATTATTTTTACATTATTTTGCAGGCAAATAGATATTTTCCAATACACATTTCTTTTCTAAGTTGATTTTCTTGTTCAGTGGAAATGCACATTTCTTTCTTAACGCTTTCCTGTCTGCAGGGTGCAGGGTCTAGAAACCCCAGTTCCTTAAGGCAGGAGAGAGAAAGCCTTTCTCTGCTGGGCTATCCATCCTTGGCCCCAAGCACTGCAGTTCAGGAAGGGTGGTTTGCTATAATTCACAATTTGACTGCACCTAGAAATTCTAGAAAAGACAGACAGATATTCTTCGTGTAGCACACACAGGCCTTAACTGTCTGACTTTGTTCTAATCAAGGTTTCATAACAAGTGAAGCTAATTATTTAAGAAGCCAAATCAAACCCAACCAAACAAACGTTACCATTTGGGATGGACAAGTGTTCCAGGATTCTGTTTTCTGAATCAGAGGGCTCTGCCAGAATTCCATAATTCCCTTTAAGTGGATGCCTGGCCTCTCTCTCCACTCACTAATATGTAAGCCGCATGATTTTTGTCTTTTTGGCTCATGGCTTTATCACTAGCACCTAGAACAGTGCCCAGGCTGTCAGTAGTCTATAAATAACTGTTGAATGGACCAATGAATAAGCCATGAGTATTGTGTCTTCTAACAGTTCTGCAAAGAAAGGGATCATCATTACACAGATGAAGAGTCCAGGACTCAAATAAATTAATGTGGCCAGGCACAGGCACAGGCCAAGGCAAGAGGATTGCCTGAGTTCAGGGGTCTGAGACCAGCCTGGCTAACTTGGTGAGACCTCATCTCTGCAATAAAAAAAATAAGCCATGTGTGGTAGTACACATGCCTATAGTTCCAGCTATTTGAAAGGCTGAGGCAGAAGGATTACCTGAGCCCAGCAAGTCGAGGCTGCGGTGACCATGAGTGTGCCACTGCACCCCAGCATAGGCAGCAAAGTAAGACTCTGACTCAAAAAAAAAAATTATTTTTTAAGTCTTATTTAACTTTTAATTGACAAGTAATAATTATATATGTTTATGCGGTAGCATGTGATGTTTCAATACTTGTATAGATTGTGTAATGACCAAATAAAGGTGATTGGCATATCCATCACCTCAAATATTTACCATATCTTTGTGGTGAGAACATTTAAAATACTCTCTTTTGGCTCTTTTTTAAAAAATTTATTTTTAAATTGTGTGTAAATTAGAGACTAGATCTCACTATGTCGCCCAGGCTGGTCTTGAACTCCTGGGCTCAAGCAATCTTCCCACCTCGACCTCCCAAAGTGCTGGGATAACAGGTATGAGCCACTGTGCCCAGCTGCTGTTGTGCAATATATAATACATTACTATCAACTATAATCACTTTGCTGTGCAAAAGATCACCAGAACTCATTCCCCATCTAACTGTGACTTTGAATACACTGACCAACCTGTCCCCTTCACCATTCACCTCTCCATCCCCTTCTGTGCTTTTTTGTATCTGCTCTACTTTATAGCAAAAATGTCAAAGCCCCCTTGAGTCACTCTTTCCCATAACCAATATCCTGACCTCTAATGTCATACATTAGATTTGCCTGTTTTTGTGATTTCTATAAACCAGAGGTCCCCAACCCCTGGGCACAGACTGGTATCAGCCCATGGCCTGTTAGGAACTGGGCCGCACAGCAAGAGGCGAGTGGCCTGAGAGCAAGTGAAGCTCCATCTGTATTTGCAGCCACTCCCCACCACTCACATTACCGCCTGAGTTCCGCCTCCTTTCAGATCTGCACGGCATTCCATTCTCATAGGAGTGCAAACCCTATTGTGAACTGTGCATGGGGGGTGAGGTGGAGCTGAGGCAGTGATGCTAGCGCTGGGGAGTGGCTGCAAATACAGATTAACATGAGCAGTGAGGTTTGCACAGAGATCATAATAAATCCACGAGTCCTTGCAGATTCATATCAAAACCCTATCAGTGAGTGGCAAGCGAGTTGATGTACTTCAGTTGTACAGCTGCATCTGGTGGCAGGCTTTCAGTCAGAATCCAACACTCATTTTAGTCTCCACGTGGCCCGCCCATTATTTTATTTGCCACTTCCATCCATGCCTCTTTTTTTTATGGTGAGTGGTATAATTATTTAATTATATGTTACAATGTAATAATAATAGAAATAAAGTGCACAATAAATGTTATGCGTTTGAATCATCCCAAAGCCATCCCCTCTCTCCCATCCCCGCCGTCCGTGGAAAAACTGTCTTCCGTGAAACCAGTCCCTGATTCCAAAATGTTGGGGACTGCTGCTATATTTATTTATTTATTTTTTATTTTATTTATTTTTTTTTTTGAGTTGGTGTCTCACCCTGTCGCCCAGACTGGAGTGCAGTGGCCGCTTCCGGCCACCGCAGCCTTGACCTGCTGGGCTCCGGCGATCCTTCCACCTCAGCCTTCCGAGTAGCCGGAACTACAGGCGTGCGCTACCACGCCCGGCTAATTTTTTTGATTTATTGTAGAGATGAGGTTTCGCCTGCCCAGGCGGGCCTCGAACCCGCGGGCTCAGGCAATCCACTCACCTCAGCCTCCCAAGGCGCGGGATTACAGGCTGAGCCACCGAGCCCGGCTATGCTATAAACGGAACTGCATAGTAGGTGCTCTTTGTGCCTGTCTTCCTTCTCTCATGTTTTTGAGATTCATCTGCATTATTGCACGTATTTGACCATCATCCACCTCACTGCTAATAGGGGCTAATTTTTCATGAGTGTTTGCTATGTGCCCTATAAGCTCATTTAACCCTCCAACACTCTAAGTTAAAAAGCATTATTATAAGTGATTTGCCTGGAGCCCCACCAGCAGCAAGCAGAGAATTGAACCCAGAACTCCATGGTCCCATAGCTCCTGCTGTGGTTGAGAACTCCTGGATGAGCCAAGGCTAAGGACAGTCAACAGCTGCGCTAGGCCAGGGCTGAGAAGAGATCTTGGGGTGCTGACTCTGATGGCTCCAGCATGCTGTATCGGTCTCATGTAACCGCTTTGATATGTCTCCCGTTCCTGACCTCACTCTTAGGCTTTCAGCTGCTCCTTCCTGCTGGTGTCAGTACGCCTGACAACAGCTCTTCCCTTACTTGTAATCCAAAAAGATTGAGGCTATTAGAATTATGTGCAAAATGAGAGAAAATGGCCATGAGCAAGGGCCCATAGGTGCATATGATTAAACACAATGAGACCCAATGGACGTTGGCATCCTGAGTCCAGGTTGGAGAAGTTTCGTGATAAGGTACGTGCCACTTGAGTGAGCTCTATCAGTTTTTTCCTTCTTTTTTAAAAATTTAATTATTTTATTTTATTTTAAAAATGCGGAGTACAAATGAGGGTTAGGTACATATCTGGTCATCATGCAACTTTTTTCCTTCTTGATTGTCAAGTTTGGAGCCTGAGGGCTTCAATCTTGCAGTATATCTATACCTTGTGCTGACAGCCAGTACCCAACAAGCCAGCTGAGGTCTGCCTTGTCCTTTTCAAACCCTATCAGACAAAGAAGCCAGGAGAAACACAAAAGCCCCGTGCTGTTCTCAGTTCTGAGGCAGGGATGAGGGCTGAGGTGCTATCTGAAAGGATGACTGGTTTCTCAGGGTATGAGCTGGTGTCTGTAACCCTGGGTTTTGGGGATCTGTTCCAACTCCACTCTCCTGGGAGGTCCCCTTTCGTTCCCTCTTGCCCTGAGGTCTGTGGTGCACAAACATATCTGGAGCCCATGCAGGGAGCTGCAGATGCTTGGCCCAAGCAGGACAGGACCTATCCAGCCACCCGGTGAACTCCTGCACCTCAGCTGAGCAGTCCTCCAGCATGGCCCAGGCCTGGGTAGCACGGTCACCCTTGAGTCCCAACCACCCTGTTCACCCCTACAGGAGAGCACCCACTCACTCTATGGAGTACTCGTTGGCTCTCAACATATTTTTTAATGAAAGATTTTCAATGAAAATCTTCCCACCCCCCCCTCACAGAAGCAGCCAACTTTGCATCTGTTAACTAACTTCACTTCCGCATTCCTAATTACCTAGATTAATGTCTGCTCTCCAGGTTCTCTCCTGAACCCAATTTTAAAATGCTTTACTGATTCCTTCATTAATTAATGAGCTTTAAAAAAATCTCCTGCACGTGTTCAAAAATCAATGAATGAATCTGTCCCTTTGGAACTTGCCACCATGAGCGTGAATACTCAGCTTTCCTGGGTTTCACACTCCCCTCAATCCAAGGCCTGATGCCAGAGAGAGCATCTCTCTTCGTGAATAAGGACAGCCACTTGCTTGTCTTCTGACGCTTTTTGCAGCAGCTCCAATGCCTGTGTTGTAAAAGCCACTCCACCCTGGGCCCACGGCTTACATTTGGCAACTGTGTTCCTTTAATGGATGCACACGTGTCTATTGTGAGTACAAACATAATGGTCTCCATGGAGACATGGTCACAGTGACTAATTAAACAAAAGAGTGTTTCTCAAGCCTTGAAAGACATGATGGATATAATAAGCGAATATCATCTTATTCAGTTGATGTATTCCTTCCCATTTCTCCCTAGAAACATCAATAAATGGTTCCTGGCAGCATGGCCTTATTATGGAGTCCGACTCTTTAGCCACCCAGTCAGAACCTTCCAGATTCTCAACAGCAGATTCCGATCTTGGCTCGCATTCCCAAGGCAGCCGCAAGGGCACTTGTCCCCCTCTGGCCCCACCTGCTCCCTCTCATGGCAGCTGCTAAGGAGACTCGGGATGCTCCAGGATACAGGGTCCTCACCTACTCCCTCCATCACACCAGCCTGGCTCAGCCGACAGCTGCCTCAAGGAGCTCACCCCAACACCTCCGTTGATCTGTTTCAGGATGTTAGATGGGATTTTTCTTGTACCCCTCCCCAGCAAGGGAGCAATGAGTATTAACTATCCCACATTCTAAAGAGAAGCTTCTTTCTCCTCAAGGGGTGCAACCCTAGCATGATGTATTGACAAAAATCTCCAGAGGCTGCACACTCCCCAGTGAGTTCTTCAGCCTCCTGTCCCCTATCCCACCATGACCCCAGGCTAAAGGAAAAATGTTCAGAATCCAAAATACCCAGACCTCAAACGATAGCCAAACCTGTCTCCGAAACACTGAGGAACAGTCCAAAAGCCACAATAGAGCAGCAAAAAGAATACTCAGACAAAAATGCCCAAGCACAAGTGAGAAACGTGGCAACTACACAAATACACTTCCACCAAAAACCTCAAGAGAAAAGCACCCGAAAGACAAAGAATTCAGTCTGGAAGAAAATGCAACCCCCAAAGTGGAACAGAATTTCATATATATATACTCTCTGCTGTAAAACAACAGAATTAGAGCATGAATTTGGTAAAGTAATGAGATGGTTAAATAACAAAATAATAAGAAAGGGAAACCTGAGGAACAGGAAAATTGAAACCAAACCAACATTACAGAACCCCCAAATTAACCATAAATGTCAAAAACAGAATAGACCTTGCTGAAAATGGAATTATGGCTAGACAGATAATGGGTGTTTAAAGAGGCAAAGAAATGATAGTAATCAGAAAGAAGCCAGTATACATTAGAAAAAAATATATAGCTATATGAACAAAGATGACTCTACACTAAAAAATTTGGTACAGCACCAACAAATGGCACAGATAAAGAGTAGCCAAAATTACGATACAAGAAAATTTTCCTTATATAAAGAAAAACTGGGTTGGCTGCAGTGGCTCATGCCTATAGTCCCAACAGTCTGGAAAGCCAAGGTGAGAGGATTGCTTGAGGCCAGGCGTTCAAGACCAGCCTAAGCAACATAGTGAGACTGCATCTCTACAAAATATCCAAAATTAGCTGGGTGTGCTGGCGCACACCTGTAGTCCCAGATACTCAAGAGGCTGAGGCAGAAGGATTGCCTGAGCCCAGGAGATTAAGGTTACAGTGAGCCATAATCATGCCACTGCACTCCAGCCTGAGTGATAGAGTGAGATTACAACTCAAAAAAAGAAAGAAGGAAGGAAGGAAAACTGATTCTGCAGATTAGGAAATCTTATACAGAATGCACACCACCAACACATATCCTGATTAAGTCGCTGAATTTCATGGATAAAGGGTAAATTTTTGAGACATTTGGCAAACATATCTTCACTCCTCCTTGAAATCCCACAAAAATGGCACTAAGGGAATGTTTTGAAGGCATAAGACCTCAAGAACAAATAGAAGAGCTGACAACAGAGAAGAGATGTCCTCAAAATTTGGAAGCTAAAAGGTGAATGAGTGAGTGGCAAGTGAGTCAGAAAAAAAACCAAGAAAGCTGAGTCCTACATGTGCCTACAGGGTGAAGAACCTGCAAAGAGAAAACTGATTGGAGCCACAGGACTCTGTGCTGACCACAGCACCTCTGAAGGCTGGGATACAAGAGATACTGAGGACAGAAATAGTTGAGAGTCTGCTGACGAGCGTTAAGAACCCAAAACCCAGCCGGGCTCGGTGGCTCAGCCTGTAATCCCGCGCCTTTGGGAGGCTGAGGTGAGTGGATTGCCTGAGCCCGCGGGTTTGAGGCACGCCTGGGCAAGCAAGACCTCATCTCTACAATAAATCAAAAATTATCCGGGCGTGGTAGCGCGCGCCTGTAGTTCCAGCTACTCGGAAGGCTGAGGCGGAAGGATCGCCGGAGCCCAGCAGGTCGAGGCTGCGGTGGCCGGGAGCGGCCACTGCACTCCAGTCTGGGCGACAGAGTGA
>CAUYQG010082616.1:0-13271 GCA_963574415.1 Tarsius wallacei
CCCGCCTGGGCAAGCAAGACCTCATCTCTACAATAAATCAAAAAATCAGCCGGGCGTGGTAGCGTGCGCCTGTAGTTCCAGCTACTTGGAAGGCTGAGGCGGAAGGATCGCCGGAGCCCAGCAGGTCGAGGCTGCGGTGGCCGGGAGCGGCTACTGCACTCCAGTCTGGGAGACAGAGTGAGACTCCAACTCAAAAAAAAAAAAAAAAAGTATTTTGCTTCTTGACAAATCTCATTTGACCATTTTGTGCCAAAAAAAGAAATAATCCCCAAGAGAAAAATATCATAGAGACATAAATATAGAAATTGCAACTGTTTGACAATTATAAGAATATAACTTTTGTCAGGCAGATGTTACTTATCCAAGCATTTTCATGTTGTTAGTTGCATTATATACCCTCACCTGCTCCTCAGAATGTGTTTTTATTAGGAAATATGCCTATTGTAGATATACAGTTGCCCCTGGAACAACACTGGGATGAGGGGGGCATAATAGTCAAAAATTCATACATAACTTTTGACTATTCAAAAGCATAACTAATTGCCTATTGTTAACTAGAAGCCTTACCTATAGCATAAAGTCAACTAATTTATTTTGTATGTTATATGTAATAAACTAAGCACGATAAAACACTATTGAGAAAATCATAAGGAAGAGAAAATGTATTTACTATTCTAAGTGGAAGAAGATCATCATAAGGGGCTTCATCCTTGTCATCTTCACACTAAGCAGGCTGAGGAGAAGGGAGAGATGAACTTGACCTTGCTGTCATCGGTGTAAAGGCAGAAGAAATTTCACATTTATATGGACCTGCACAGTTCAAGCCTTGTTGTTAAAGGTTCAACTGTAATTAGCTAACATGAGGTCACATGGTTTAGGACTGGTCCTTTATCCAATATGACTGTTGCTCTGATTTAAAAAAAAAAAAAAAGAATTTATTTTATTTTTATTTTAAAGATGTGGCATATAAGTCAGGATTGGCTACTGCTTATGCACCCAATCCTGTCTTGTACCCCACAGACACACACACGGGGAGAACATCATACGATTAGAGTCTTACTGCCACAAAACAAGGAACCACCAAAAGCCAGGAGAGAGCACTAGAACTGATCTTTCTTTAGTGTTTCAGAGGGAGGATGGCCTTGCTGATGCATTCCTTTTGGACTTTTAGCCTCCAGAATTGTGAGGAAACACATTTCTGTTTTTTTAAGTCACACAGAGTGTGGTACTTTGTTACCTTAGTCCTAGCAAACTTATATAGATTTTGGTAACAGGGAGTGTGACACTTCTGTAACAAATATCTAAAAATGTGAAAGTAGTTTTGGAATTGGGTAATATCAGAGGCTGGGAGAGCTTTGGGGTAACAGGATAGAAAAAAATGTTGCTAGTGTTGCTAGACATATAAACGTTAAAGTGGCATCTGGTAAGGTCCCAGACAGAAATGAGAAATGTATATTGGAAAATGATGGAAGAATAATTTTTGTCATTTTTGTTATTTTTGTAAGAACAGGGCTGAAATGTGCTTTACTGTTTTATGGAAGATAGAACTTATAAATGGCAAACTGATTCTTATTGCTGTTCATAGTAACATGACAAAGAAATTTATAAAGAAGGATTTTTTTTTAAAGCAAGAAAGAACCAGAACTTTAAAAATTCTTAGCCTATCTATGTTGGAAAAATAAAAAAATGTGCTCTGGGGCTGGGGCTGGACAACTCTTTGCTAAAAGATTAGACTTTTGATAGGTAGACCTAATCAACCATCAACAGAAACAATGTCAGCTTCAAGAGACAGAAAGAGACAATGATAAGATGCAATGAAAGAGTCTGTTGAACTTTTGAATTTTACTGCCAGGAAGTGGGCTAGTAGAGTTTTGTTTCTAGGAACATGTATCCTTCAGGAGTAGAAAAGAATTATCCCAAAGGTAGGTCAGGGTCTGGCTCCTCTTTGGATCTTATGGGCAGAGATACTTCTTTGGTTTCCGAAAGCAGAACCACAACCCAAGGATGACAGGACTGGAAAAAAATTACTACATTACAAAAGTCTGCCCGTTTTATGATACTCTTTTTAAGAACTAACATATGCAAAAAAAAAAAAAAAAAAACATTTTTATTCAGAGTACTGGGTGCCTTTGCATAACTGTAGTTTGAAAGAAAACTTCTTTTCTCCTTATCATGGAGGTACTTTATCAGCAGAAAGAAAATACTTTTTTTATCCTAGAACTCTATTAGCTACACTAAGATAAAAAGAATTAATAGAGTTCTCACTCTATTGTAATTTACAATACTGAAAAGAAAAATGGCAGGCGAGTGTATTAACAAATACAATGTAGAGCTAGAAATGTTTTTCATCAAGAATATTTTCCGAGGTTGGGGTAAAAAAGAAAAAAAAGATATTGAGCATCCACTAAAACAAACCTACCCAGGAGCAAAGCAATTTTGCTGAAAATGGAGAGAAGTATCTTTCTTAGTAAGCCCCATGATTGTCATACTGGTATATACCTGAGATATGTAGAAAGAATATATACTATAAATCAAAATGTCAAGGAACTTTCAAACTGAGTGATAAATATAATTTATTTTAATGAAACATTTAAAGCTAATACAGTATAAAGTAGAAAGTAGGTCTAAAATATATGGCACAGTTGACTACTCAAAAAATAAATACACAAATTAATGTTTAAAATATCTGGCATCATTAAATATTAAGTTACTTTATATTTATCTAAAAAAATCCAAAGCAATGCTGTGGTTTGCTCGATAAATGAAAATAATTTTCTTGCCATTTTTAATAAATATAAACTATTATTGTTATAACCAAATGTTTGTTCAAATTAAACATACAGATAAGACTGAAAATACATAATGTGTTGTCCAATACAACGTTAGACTAAGGACTAAACTTTGGGCTTAAGGTTCATCAGTTGAAGTAAAAAATCCTTCAATTGCAAATCCTGTAATAGGTTTTGCAGTATACTGAGGACTTTTTAATGAATCAGGGATAAAGTTCCACAAAGCATTAGAGCTTTCTCCAACTTATAGGGTATGTAGCTTTTCTGGTATGTCAGTTTTAAAGATGGTGGACCAACTTAGTTTACACCTAGAGTAAAGGTTCTCATCTTTTTCTTTGAAGAACTTTTTAAAGGGACCATCATTCTCACTCTACAAATGTAGCTTTAAAATACTCTACATTACACACACATTTGTCACACAAATTTAACTCTCCAAAATTGACAGACATTACCACTTATGTCAAATATTCTTGCAGGAAAAGATTTTGTAAAACACTAGCACAATAAAGTGTTAATTTAGTTGAGGCCTTGAAAGTTTTAGTTCATTCTACTCTACTGTGAGGATTCTAATTATATGTGTCTTATCTCACTAGGTTTAACTGTGATAAAGTTCTCCTTCAAAATTAATCTTTTGTCTTGTTTCATTCTTATTTTCTGTTTAAATTGTACTTTTACTTTTCAATTTGAGAAACATAATTCTAATTAAGGCACTAGCCTAAATAAAACAGATGTTCTTTTTTCAATAAATACAAAAAAACACATGTGTAAAAAATAATTGAACAGGGAAGCTATTGTCCTATATATTTGGACAATTGCTTACGTAAATAGCCCATGACAATCTACTGGAGCAAAATAGTCACATTGCATATCTGCATATTTACTTACAATGTATCAATGTATTTAATTTGAGTCACTACAGCTGAAACACCAAAAATATATAACTTAAATATTTGCAAAGTGTTTCAAGTGTTAATGGAGATGATAAAGAGATTTCAGTAAATGTCTAGGATTATATTCTGTTTCTTACATGAAAATATTTATTATTATGGGTATTTCATGTAATCTTAAATTTTAACAGTACTCTATATATAATAATAATTGCTACCTTAAAGACTTGATCTAATTATAACTTTTTTGTGTTGAGATTAAAACAACTAACTTTACTCCCTAGTAGATACAATTTAAAGTATTATTTCTACTTTCTCAAAAATATCTGATTTTGAGAATCTTTTAAAGATACCAGAAGTATATACTTGTTTTACAATTCTCTGGTTTTTAAAGTCAATTAAATCATTGAAATATTCAATTTCGGAATATTTCAGAGTGAATGAGCTAATTAATCAATCGACCTACTCCATCTTTCAGTATCATATATATCTTTCTATTTGCAATATAGGTGGCATGTTTCAAACCGTTTTGTAAGTTTTATTTGAAAGGCTTCAAGATAGCCATATTTGAACTGAGCTACTTGCCCACTTTCAAATAAATGAATCATTTTTATCGTACACATCACAGTTTTTAATGATCAGTAGAATTTTGGTTAAGATACATTTGTTGACTAGCAGTAACTTGCTGTTTGCATGTCAGAATTAGTTTATACCAGGTTGGCTAATTTTTTCCCACTAAGACTCAAATAGGGAATATTTTAAGGTTTGGGAGCTATAATGCCTCTGTCATATCTACTCAATCCTGCCACTGTAGTGTGAAAGTAGCCAAAGCAATATGTAAATGAATGAGTGTGGCAGCATCTCAATAAAACTTTATTTACAAAAACAGGCACCTGCTCAAACTGAGCCTGTGGGCCTTAGTTTACTGACCCATAGTTTGTACCATTTTAAGTTTACAAAATATATTCTCAGTTTTCTGCTACCCATGCCTTACTTGTTATTACTTTTATGCAACATGTTTAAAACTGAGTTTTTATTTTTGTGCTATTTTCCCACTTTTTGCACCATCCTCTGAGTACTCTAGGCATAATGTAATAGAGTTATCTGTACTTATTTCCCCCTTTGACCTATCTTGTTTAATCAGTTACATATTTTGTAGGTTTTCTTTTCACGCTGTCTCGAGTTTGAGCTCTCTATTCTGTTGTCTGTGATATGTTGAGCATTTAATATCCTGCTTTGAATGTTTTTAGAAAACATTCTACATCAATTTCTCCATAGATTTTTCTTATTCTCAAATATATTCATCCATTCCAAAAACATCTTGTAAGCATTAGTGCAACTTCAGATCACAACTATCTTCTCTCTTGGACCAACTTCAGTCAAGCTTCTGCCTTTTTATTCTTATAAATGCTCCTGGAATTTATAAATCTAGTTTTTAATTTTCAGTTCTCATCAAGCTTGGTCATTTGGTGACACGTAACAGTGCTTATATGCCGCTACTTGCAACAATTTCTTGCTCTGGCTTCCGGCACACTGTATTGCCTTGGGTTTACCTTCTATACAACTAGCCACTGTCTTTGTCTTCTGTACTTCTCACTTTCAGAACTGAGATATTCCCTGTTGAATAAATATTAGCACCTGTTTTTCCCTCATGCTATAAGAAGCTTAACTACCATCTTCCTCTTTGTGTATGGAATGGCCCGTTTTTGATATTTTCAAAGATACTGGAGTTTAATAAAAATTAATCTCCAATGCCTTTGAAAAAAAGAGGAAGTTTTAATAAAAGTGAGTTATTTTAGAGGATTTGTTTACTTTATCAGGGATTTCAGCATTGTAAAGTGAGTAGGAAAATTGCTTTTGAAATGGTAGCAATCATTTTCTTCAATTAGTTATTTATTACATACAAGAAATGTGATGAATATTTTTAAAAGTAGGATTATCTTTTCTGAATTCCATAATTTCTTCCATTACATAAGTGAGCAGTCACTTCTAAAATTTTGTGACATAAATTAAAAAAATACAAATTAATGAATGTTATCATAAAAACACAAATAGCTTGTTTTCACAAAAATTAACAATTTCTTAAATTGAGCCTTTGAATATTTAAAAGTGGAACAATGACATTTATTTTTAAGTATAATTCTATTCTCTATTGTGATATTTTTGAATGTTAACCATGCAATTATTTGTGCAAACATAAGTTGCCCTAGTTACATTCAGTAAACAACTTTGGCAAACATTGTACAATTTTTTCAATAAAAATATGACTATATCAATATATAATGAATTAATATTCTTTGGAAAAATACAGGACATGTTCTGCAGTCCAACAGTTTGAAAATAAGCATATATTTATTAATTTTTAGGTCATTTCTAAAGATTACTGCAAAAAATTCTCACATGTATTGGTTCTATGCCCCTGCCTCTGACTCTAGGATTGCTATGTGCTTTACGTTGAGACCAATAGGATGTGGCAGAAGTAAAAATCACTCCAACCTGGGCTTAGACTCTAAATAGCTTGGCAACATGCCCTTGCTCTCTTAGAATCCTGAGAAAAGATGCAAACAGTTTTTTCTTCATTCTGTTGAAACTCTCAGCACCATAGAAAGAGGTCCAGGATATCCTGCTGGACAAACTGTGGGAAGAGAGAGTCGACTAACCAAAATCTGTCATTGAGGTGCCAGACCTTTGAGGGATGAATTTTCACCCATACAATATTAAACAACCAGCTAAGCTTGGTAGCTCACGCACGTAAGTGCAGCATTTTGGGAGGATGAAGTAGCAGGATTGTTTGAGCACAGGAGTTTGAGACCAGTCTGGGAAACAGTGAAACCTCTTCTCTACAAATTTTTTTTTTTAATTAGCAGGGTGTGGTGGCATGTGTCTGTAGCTACTTGGGAGACTAAGGTGGGAGGATTATTTGAGCCCAGGAGTTCAAGGCTGAGGTGAGTCATCATTGTCCACTGCACTCCATCCTGGGCAACAGAGTGAGACCCTGACACAAACAAAAATAAATAATAGGAAGGAAGGAAGGAAGGAAGGAAGGAAGGAAGGAAGGAAGGAAGGAAGATGAAAGAAAAAGAAAGAGAATGTTAAATAACCTAGTTGAGCCTATGAAAGATTTTGAAATGTCAACCAATTAGCTGAGTCCAGCCTAAACTAAAGAATATTGAGTAAGTATGTTTTTATCATTTTCTTAGGGCACTAAGTTTTGGGCAGTTTATCAGCAGTAGATAGCATGCTGGAATTATAGTTGATACAAATGGGCATAGTTACTAGAAGATTTATCTGAGTTATTATTATTATAAAGATGTGGTGTACAATTCAGGGTTAGGTATACAAATGTTGATTATGCAGATACCCTTGTTGATGAAGTATGCCCCTCCTTTCCCTAGCAATTTCCCTCAACTACCAATCCCACTCCTCCTCCCTTGACAGTTTCCCACTACTGCTAATCCCTTTCTTATATGTTCTCACTCATAAGTGGACCATGAACAATTATAAAATCTGAGATTTTAATCTATTAAATTGCATGTTAATTCTTTAGAATGAAATATGTTTGCAGCAAATTCTCTTGTCAGTTTGGGACACATTTTCTAGTATGTTAAAATTTTTCGATAGTTTTCATACATTTTTTAATGCTCTAAAACAGTATTATCCAATATAAATATAATATGAACCATATTTATAATTTTAAAATTTCTAATAACCATATTTTTAAAATGTATAAATAGGTATAATTAATTTTAGAAATGTTTTAGGTAACTAAATATATTAAAATGTTATCATTTCAGCAAATAATAAATATAAAACTTAAAGATGAGATAGTTTACATTTTTTCAACTTAATCTTTCATATTAAGTGTTTATTTTTTACTTATAGCATGTTTCATTTTGGAAAATACACATTTCAAAGGATCACAGTTCTGATATGGCGAGTGGATGCTATATTGGATAACACAGCTCTAAAATATCCTTGTCTTTTTATCTTTCAATTAAAAAACAAAATATTTGTCTTTATGCTTGATGTTTTTTGACTCTTATATTTTTCTAAAAACACCCTTCTTATCCATTCAAGATTTTTTTTAATAGAAAGATCATGTAAATATTAACTTTTCTGTTTTTTCTTAGAGTTTACTATTGTAAAAAATGTTATTTGAATGTCCTGTTTTATACTTTGACTCTCTTATTATATCACTGAATGATTTACTACTTATTATTCCATATTACATAATAATAATGTAGATGTAGATAGATTTTATTTGTCATATTGGGCAAGAACATATTTGAAGAGAGGTAAACAACATAAGGTTGTAATGCATATCATTTTTCATTGCATATAGTATGATTAAATACACTTATAGCTAATATTCTATTCTGAATGTCATTACTTATCTATATGTATTATTCCAATAGTTATATCATGGTTATAGTATCCTGGGAATTTACATGTATTACAGCATATAAGGAAATAATAATTGCTTTTTATTTTACTGCATCTTATTTCTCTTAACAATAATATGCTAGAATTTTCAAGAAAGCAAAATATTCACCTACTCTTGCTTTACTAGTTTCAGTCATGTATTTGCATGGTTTGGTATCTCATTCTTTTTTATCATAGTGACATTTCACTATGTGGTTGTGTAAAGTTTGTTTATACATTTATAAAGATGGTTTTATGGCTATTCAGTAGGATTCTTGTTCTTGAGCTTGTACCTTTTGTACAATACACAACTCAATTGAATAACTGGAGATTTAGGTTCTGAATCAGGATCGTCTTATTAACTTCACTTCCTGGATTGATAGGTATTGTAATAGTACTAAGGAAATATGATTTATTTCAGTAGAAAATGCTTTTGTAAATGCAAACAATTAGTGTAAAATAGCTAAATGGAGAAATATTGTGTCAGTATACTACCAAGAACTTAATCCTCATGAACTCACATCTATATAATTTTAGCTCCATTGATCGTAATTTTATACTGAATCTCAGCAGAACAATGGCCTAGTCCATAAATTTTCTGATATGCATTCTATTTCCTTTTGTTCTAAAAACAGATCTCAGTCTCTTTAGAGTCCACATTGTATTTTAGCTAAACATGTTTGTTGTTCCTAAACATATATAAATGTTTATCTTCAATTTCACCTCTATTCTCTTTTCCACCACAGTTCCATTGTTTAAAGCCTCACTATTATTATTTAATATGATCAGAATTTAGAAGAATGAGATAATACCATAAAATGTAGTATTTAGGAGATGTTTTTGAAGATGGTGAAAATTCAGTTGGACTATCAAGAATGATTAACGTGGTGGTAGTCATATATGATAGGAAAGTTCTCAATAGAATTCCAAATTAGAGTATACTTACACATAATATTAACTATAATTACTTATATGCAACCAAAGCAACTGCCTTTCGTGGGTAGAATGGGGTAAAAACTTTGGGGAAAATAAATGTGAGCATACTTTGTGAATTACATGATATTGGAAACAACTGCAGTAGTTAAGCTAGCTCTTAGAGATCATTACTAAATCTAAGAGTGAGAAAAGTCTCTATCAAATCTCCTTTTGTTAAATCACGGCTCATTAATTGGCCAAAAATATTCTTATTCTGTCTACTTTGAAAAGGATAATTCCTTTTCTCAGCATACACTATGCACAAAAGTTCTCTGATCAGCTCTTATAACCTTTTTAATTTTACTTCAAAAATGTAAGTTTTTATTTTTTTATTTTAATGTACACTTAATTTTATAATCAAGGAGGAAGAACAGAAATTTCTAAAAATAGAACCACTGGATATTTTATGGTTGATTTTTTTTTTCATCGCTGTGTGCTTGTTCCTCTCTGTGACTAAATTCCCTTTCCATTCTGAGTTGGTTGCAGAAAACTCTTTCTACTTTAGGGCATGAGTATTATGTTGAAAGACCATATGCAATTCTGTGTTAGGTAGCTGGACTATTTGTGACTCATAATAATAATGATGATAGCTATTCTTTTTTTTATTTTTATTTTTTTCTTGAGTAGGAGTCTCACTCTGTTGGCCCAGGCTGGAGTGCAGTGACATGCTCATGGCCACTGTAGCCTCAACCTGCTAGGCTCAAGCAATCCTTTTGCCTAAACTTTCCAAATTGCTGGAACCATAGACACATGCCACCATGTCCAGCTAATTTTTTGATTTCATGGTAAAGATAAGGTCTGTCATGTTGCCTAGACTAGTCTTGAATCCTTGGACTCAGGCAATCCTCTCGCCTCAGCCTTCCAAAGTGCTGGGATTACAGGCTTGAGCCACTGCATCCAGCAATAATTATTCTTTACATGTAAATGTTCTAGCATTTAATTTATATACAATAGTCTTTTTCTTTTAGTGCCTTGTGCTTCTATATCTGACTACAGGGCTTTTGATCAACTGACTCATGGCAATGCAAATTATCATTTTCATAATTGACTCCATGCCCATATTTCCCTCCACCTATATATGTTAGTTTTGTCCTCTTTGGCACATTCTATTTTATATATTTTTATCAGGATCATTTATTTGGAAAACTAAAACTAAAATAAATAAATAATAAATAAATAATTAAAAACAAATAGATAATATTTGAATTTTCCAGCAACTAAGAAAGACCAAAGTATGTGTGTAAATCGATGAGGACTCACTGGGAACTGAAAACAGACCACTATAATTTGAGAAACTTTTCAGTTGTTGTGCTGTAAGTATTAGTCAAGGTTCCTCAGCAAAACAGAGCCTAGAGGATATGTACATATTCTTATTTATTATAAAAAATCAACTCATTTGATATGAGAGCTGACAAGCCCTAAGGCCTGCAGGGTTAATTGACAATCCAGAGACCCAGAAGAGTCAAAGGTATAGTTTCAGTCCAAGTCTAAAGCTGTAAAACTAGAACTGATGACATGGTTTTCATTCAAAAATTGGCAGTCTTGAACCCAGGAAGTGCTGATGTTTCAATTTGAGTTCAAAGGCAGAAAAAAGTTGATGTCTTTCATTCAAAGGTAATTGAGCAGGATAATTATCTCTTACTTGGTGAGGAACAACCTTTTTGTTATCTTCAGGTTTTCAATTGACTGGATGATATCCACCCACATTAGGGATGGTAGTATGCTTAACTCAGTCCACCAACTGAACGTTAATCTATCCACAAACACCCTCACAGAAACACCCAGGATAATGCTTGACCCAATATCTAGTCACCTCATAACTCAGTCAAGTTGACACATAAAATTAACCATCCCACTGTATTGGGAATTAGTACTAGAAATGAATACTACATAAATGATGGATTAAAAAAGAAAATGATGTTTGCCACATAAGCTGCAAAGATGAATAGATAGATAGATAGATAGATAGATAGATAGATAGATAGATAGATAGATATTGGGTGATAGATAAATTCTCTGTCTTAAAATGCTTCTATTAAGTGCTAAGCTATAAACTTTTTGGTTTTGTCATTTGTATGGTGTTCATTGTGTCTTTGACTGTCTTTTACATCAAATCAGGCTGAATTTTAACTACTGCATGTGGGCACTGCTATTCCACATTCTGTTGATAAACAGTGAATATTGGACAAGTCTTCTGTATGGGGCTATCGGTGAAAGCAATAAAAAACAGGAGGGCCACTGGAAGCCCCTGCTGCTGTTAGAACTAGGCAATAGGCCCTGAATATCACATAAATACCCAAACTCAACATATTGTTTTTAGTTATTAAAGAATTTTTGATGTCTACTTGTATACCTAATCTTGAATTGTACTCCACATCTTTACAATAAGATATGTATGTGAAAGTTAATTATATAATATACATAATTAATATAAATTAATAACTTTCATATATTATATTATTGTTAACAAGTTATTGTTAACAATTGAGCAAAATGGAGCTACACCTGAGGAAAACACAGGCCAAGGTATCCGCTCAAACTAGAAAATGAAGTGCTGAGTGAGGTAAGGAATTGAAACTTCTAGTCTGGGACTTCTCTGATTGGCTCTTTAAATTCTCCCAGACGGACCACTTTCCCCAAATAATTGTACTTTCTCCCTTTTTTTTCTGCTTGTATAAAATAGTTTCGAAATTACACAGAATTGACAGGAAATTCTGAGTTGGAAACAAGTGATTTGAAGGAGAAGCATTCGACAGTTCAAGCTGCTCAAACATTTGTTGGGCAGCTTGAACTGTCAGTCCTTATCTAAGTCACTGCTTGAGTTTGGAATCTGAGTTCACTATTTTTCATGCTCTGTCTTGAATCACTTGGTCATAGGGCTGACCCTGGGAAGCCAACAACATCTTTATCCTCCCATTCCCAACTCAATTACCGGGAAACATGATGTGTGGCCCTTCATAGAAACCCAAACTGATACAGGGGCTTAACTTATAACTTTTAAACATGTAGACTTATAAAATGTGAGTTTACTTTTACACACTTGGCTCATGCTATAATGTTAAAGGCAGTATGAGACAATGAAACTTATGCAGAGTCAAAAACACATTATGGCAGAGAGTCAAATTTTTTTTGTATTATATTCTTGAAACAGGTATGGGAAAAGCAGAAGTAATTGTAAAATCAGTGGGCAGGAGAACTGAAAACAAAGTAATGAAATATGAAAGACTGTACACAATGAATTACAAGGATTTGAAAACTGATCAAATACTGGAATGATGATACCAGAGCCAGAAGTGCAAATATGTAAAGATCATGGTAGGCCAGGAGAGCCTGAGACTGTGAGACTGCCATCATTGGTTGTGCATCAAGTCTGACGTGAAGAGGACAGCTTTATCCTGTGAATTCTGTTAGGTAAAGCCTTTGACTAGAGTTAGGCCTGAAAAATTATGCATAGTTAATTTAACAAGAAGCTAGACTTAATAAACAGGCAAGCTGCGGGATTTTTTTTTTTTTCCTGAGGCAGTGATATGTGATTTTCATAAGTGAGTGTTAGCTAGCCAAGGCATTGCAGAAAAGGCAATCCAAATAAAGGCAGTGATCTCAGAGGTCCATAAACTTGGGCTTCAGAAAGAACAGACATATCTTGGAGATACTGTGGGTTTGTTCCAGGTTATCAAAGTGGAGAGGGAGCCTCACACTCTTTTGTGGTTTCTTAGTGCATATAAAAGTTATGTTTATACTGTAGTCTATTAAGTGTGCAATATCATGTCTAAAACTACAATATGTGCACCTTAAGTAAAAACACTTTATCACCAAAAATCACTGACATAATCTTTTTATTGGTAGAGGGTTTTATCTAGTTGTTGATGGCTGCTGACTGATCAGGATGATTTTGAGTGAAGGTTGGGGTGGTTGTGGCAATTTCTTAAAATAAGACAGCAATGAAGCATGACACATTCACATGTCCTTTTCACAAAATATTTCTCCTTAGCATGTGAGGTTATGTGATAGTATTCTACCCACAGTAGAACTTCTTTGAAAATTGGAGTCAATCCTCACAGATGCTGCTTTAACTAAATTTATGTAATATTTTAAATTCTTTCTTATCCTTTCAACAATGCTCACAGCCTTTGTCATGAGTAAATTTCATCTCAAGTAGCCAATTTATTTGCTGTTTCATAAGAAGTAACTCTTCATC
>CAUYQG010082624.1:0-19752 GCA_963574415.1 Tarsius wallacei
TGTATTCCCAGCTACTCAAGAGGCTGAGGCAGGAGGATTACCTGAGCCTAGGAATTTGAGGTTATAGTGAACTATGATTGTGCCGCTGTCCTCCAGCAAGAATTTGTCTCTAAGAAAGAAAAAACTGTTGGTGGTTGCTGCTGATACATTACTGTTCTCAGTGATGGACTAAATTATAAAAGAACCAAAATGTTGATACATTGCTAAGTCCTGGAAAGAGAGCTTCTGAGACTACTGGGACTAAGAAAGTGCCAAGTTAGGACTCACAGTGAGGGTCTGACACACTAATAAACCTTAGGCAAAGATTGCATGCTGCCAAACTTACTGAAAGAAAAATATCTGCTGAATGCCAACTTCAAGCATAGGTATTCCAGGCATGGTCTCTCCATATTATAGGCCACAACCAATGGGTGAGATACAAGGGGAGACCCAAGAAAAAACAGAATTATTTTTTGGCAGGTGGGCCCCTTGTGGTACAGGCTTCTGTCACTAGGTCAGTGTTCTAGGAACCCATTGGCATCTATGTACCAGCTAGCATTGTTGTGAGAGGATGCATTCAGTTAATTTTTTTTTGGAGATTCTGTCAGCGTGTTTGCTTATTTCATGATGGGGAATTTATAAGTACATCTGCCCACACTCCACTGAGTGTTCAGCAGTTTTTGATCAAAACAGAATCAAGCCGGGCTCAGTGGCTCAGCCTATAATCCCGCGCTTTGGGAGGCTGAGGTGAGTGGATTGCCTGAGCCTGCGGGTTCGAGACCCGCCTGGGCAACTTGGCGAGACCTCATCTCTACAATAAATTAAAAAATCAGCCGGGCGTGGTAGCGCGTGCCTGTAATTCCAGTTACTGGGAAGGCTGAGGCGGAAGGATCGCTGGAGCCCAGCAGGTCAAGGCTGCGGTGACCGGGAGTGGCCACTGCACTCCAGTCTGGGCGACAGAGTGAGACTCCAACTCAAAAAAAAAAAAATTACCGAGTTCAAAAACTGTCTTGTGTAGTCGAAAAAGCATCTCTGTAGATGTATTACATCAAACGGAGAGTATTTTGAAGATGACTGAAGTTTAAACATGTAATAAGATATAATTTTTAATAAATAAATTATTTGGGGGGGATCCCCTTTGTATACACTGTTGTATAATACAAAGAATTCAACTAGCATTTGTTCCTGATTCCTGGGACAGTCCCTCTGAACTTTTGGAATTTCCAAGTGGTAGGTTTGGGCGCCTCTGACCACACCTGAGTTTATGCTAATAATGTGACTTATAGGGAGCCCCTGGTAGTTTCAGGATAAGAGCTTTCCATGCTGGAGAGAAAAATTTTATGGTTAGAGGGTTGGGGCTTCAAGCCATGTGTTTCCAGCCTGACTTCTCAGTCTTTGGGGAAGGGAAGGGGGAGGCTAGAGACTGAGTTCAATCATATGGCAAATGATTCAACCAATCACTGGTTTTATTGGAATGAAACCCCAATAAAAACTCTGGACACTTAAAGCTCAGGTTAGCTTCCAGGTTAGTGACGCTTGATGCTCCAGAAAAGTGATACATCCTGAGGACATGGAAACCTTTGATGGGGACCCTCTCAGATCTCAACCTACATGTCTCACCATTTGGCTAGTCCTGACTTACATCCTTTATAATAAAATTATAATCCTAAGTATATCACTTTCTGGAATTCTGTGAATCATTCTAGGAAATTATAGAGCCTGACAAGGTAGTGGGAACCCCTAGATTTGTAACCAGTTGGTCAGAAGTTCAGGTGGCTAGAAACCCCAGCACTTGTGGCTGGTGTCTGAAGTGAGAGGTATCTTGTGGAGGACTGTGCCCTCAACCTGTGAAATGTGACCTAACTCTGGGGAACTGGTATCAGAATTGCATTGCAGATACATACACTGAAAAACTTGAGCACCATGCAGTAGATTCTAAGAGACAGGCAGAGCCTGAGAAACTGTAGTTGAGTAAACAGAGAAGCACAGAGCCCAGCCCCTTCACTAAAGTCAACAGAAGCTTTTTGTAATTGTCACTTGAGGTGACTCTAAGAATGTTTATTCTGTAAAAGTTTGAAAATTAAAAGAAGAAAATAAAGTCACCCAACTAAAGGTGATTAAATCAATGCTTATATGTTTGGTATATTTTCTTCTACATATCTTTCTATGGATTTTTATGTATTTGGGGTAATACTACATATATGATTATTTTCACTTTCATTTTACATATCATAAAGCTCATCACACATTAAAAACTCATCACACATTTTCATGTAACTGCTGTATACTACACTAACATATAAACATAATGTAGTTTATATAACCCTTTTCCTAAGTTGGGGCATTTAGGTTGCATTTGGGTTTTGATATAAATATTTTGATACATCAATCTTTATTCACATTTTAAATTTTTTTCCCTTACGGTAGACTCTTGAAGGAGAGTTACTGAGCAAAAGGTTTTGTTTTTACAGCTCCTGAAACCTGATGCCAAATTTATTTGCAGAAACATGAATTTACCCTCCTGCTAGGCATGTGTGAGAGTGTCTAGCAACACTCACTTGCCAAAACTGAATTGTTTACCTTAAAAGTTTAGAAAGTTGACAAGCTCCCAAAAGTTATTTGTTTTAATATACATTCATCTGACTACTTGTGGGACTAGCTAGGTATTTTTTCATGTCCATTAGTTAATTGTTTTGTTTCTATTTTAGTACTTGTTCTATGTATTTATTGGGATCTTAAGTGTTTCACTTTAACTATTCATTAAATATATATAGTACACATTTTTATTTATGATTGTGTGACAGACATTGAGGCGGGCTGCTCAGATTGCCCTACCAGAAAATACTCCTGTCCAGCAAAGTGGAGTGTGCTGACCGTCTCCAGTTGTTAGTTCCTTCTGATTTCGCCTTAGCTTTTGAGCTGAGGGCATATTATTTTGGGGTAGTCTTCAGCCAATGACTAAGCAAGGCAGTAATATAAGAGCCTAGCCATTTCCACCCAACTCAGGACCCCCTAATGAGCATTATTTGTTTATTTATTTATTTTACCCAGTGCAGAAGCTTGAAGGCAATTGCCTCAATAAAAATAAAAATGTTGGCTGGGCACAGTGACTCATGCCTGTGATCCCAGCATTTTCAGAGGCGGAGGCAAGAGTATTGCGTAAGCCCACAGGTTCGAGACCAGCCTGAGCAATATGGCAAGACCTTGTCTCTACAATAAATTTTTAAAAATTAGCTGGCAGTGGTGGTATGTGACTGTAGTTCCCACTACTTGGAAGGGTGAGATGGAAGGATCGCCTGAGTCAAACAGGTCAAGGTTGTGATGGCTGTGAGCATGCCACTGCATTCCAGCCTGGGCAACAGAGTAAGACTCCAACTCAAAAATAAATAAATAAATAAAGATAAATTTAAAAAAATAAAAATGTCATAATCATTTGCCCAGTTCCTGAACCTGAGCCATTCCAGACCTGGAATGTATTGACCAAAAAGCCCTACAAACATTATAACTATGCACAGCAATAACATCCTAAATTCTTTCCCACAGAAATCTATAGCCTTTTACTCAAGTGAATATACACTAAGATAAGAGGAATAACCAGACCTTTTGAGGATTAATGGATAAAGAGTCCAAGTGGTCATTGACATTTGGAGACATGGAACATCAGCATGGCCCCTCTTGTTAGAGGGTTATATAGGAATGAAGAAATAATAAAGTTCTGTCTAAAACATATTCCCCAGTCCCCGAATATATAATTAGATTTAACACACTTAGCAATGAGAAAACCAACTACATTGAGTCACTGGCCTATAGGATAAGAGCTGTCAAGTGCAGAAGGCCAAATGGGGGCCCCTGAAATTACCCACTCCCTACCCTCATCAGGATAGCCAGAGACATTATTGCATCCCAGGAAAGGGAGTGAGGAGTATCAAAGACTAGTGTCACTTTTGAGGAATTAAGCAATCCAGGGATGGTGGTTTCTAATATATCCCTATTTAATACACCAGTCCAGTTCTTGCAGAAAGTAAATGGATTCTGGAGAATGGCTGAGACTGCAGTAAACTCAACCAAGCTGTGCCAAGCGTGGTATCATTGCTAAAGGAGATTAATCCAGCCTCATGTGTGTGGTGTATGGATGTTGACTTACAGAATGCCTTACTTCATTGTCCCAATAGGCAGATGCGGAAGCCCAGCCTAAGGAGTATGATTATCAGGGCTCAGAACCTTCCGATGAGGATTTGAGTCCCACCTGCGCTAAGCCACCAAGAACAGCAGAGGTGGTATGTGAGGGAGAGGGGATTTTAGAATTGGGGAATGGAGGCGAGCATCAGGTGCATCCCGAAGAGCAGCTGCAGTGATGGGGGTGTAGTTCATCCCATTAACTTCTTATTTCTACATTTCTCCTCAAGAAGGGAAGCCCATCAGAGCCCTGGAGGAACTACTCCCTACCTATATATAAAAAGCTGATTCACATAGTACAAGAGGTAGACTGTGGTAAAGATGGAACCGCTCTCCTCAGATCCGCCTTCAAAAATAGTTTTACTGGGCGGGCTCAGTGACAGCCTGTAATCCCAGCACTTTCGGAGGCTGAGGCAAGTGGATTGCCTGAGTCCACGGGCTCGAGACCAGCCCCGGCACTTTGGCGAGACCTCCTCTCTACCACAAACCAAAAATTAGCCGGGCGTGATAGCGCGCGCCTGTAGTTCTGGCTACTATGCAGGGCTGAGACGGGAGGATCGCTGGAGCCCAGCAGGTTGACGCCAGGGTGGCCGTGAACCTGACACTGCACCCCAGCCTGGGCGAGCGAGTGAGACTCCGCCTCAAAAAAAAAAAAAATTTTTTTTTACTAACTAGCTAAAGAGTATGGTTAGCAGATAACCTCCAGCTACCAGTTCCTTTCGGATCCTCCTCACCTTTCAAATTGAGGCTGTTCTAACTCTCAGGGTAGCCCTTAGCCATTTTATTGAGCAAGAAACTAGTTCAAGAAACTGGCTCGGCCAGTCCATACTGGGACTCCTCTAATGGGAATTCTTGGTTCTAGAGCGCTCCACTGGCCTGACTTTTTCAGATTCACATGTCCCTGCCCACTCCTGCTTCCTCCCCTTTTCCTTTCACAGGTGTTACTCACCAATAAACCTTTCACGTTCTCCCCCCCCCCCAGTTGGAGTCTCTCCCCCCCCCCCCACAGTTGGAGTCTCACTCTGTCGCCCAGACTGGAGTGCAGGGGCACGCGCCTGGCCACCGCAGCCTCGACCTGCTGGGCTCCAGCGATCCTTCCACTCAGCCTTCCAAGTGGCGGGAGATCCCACGCCCGGCTAATTTTTGATTTATTGTAGAGATGAGGTCTCGCCAAGTTGCCCAGTCGGGTCTCGAACCCGCGGGCTCAGGCAATCCACTCACCTCAGCCTCCCAAAGCGTGGGATTACAGGCTGAGCCACTGAGCCCGGCCATTCACATGTTTTAAAGCGCACACATCATAAATATAATTCCTATGCATTTTCACAATATGGACACACATAATCAGTATCCAAATCAAGAAATGAAACATGACCAGAAAAAAAGACTTTCTTGCACTCCTTCTAGGCAACTTAGATCATTTGTATCTGTTTTAAGACTTTATATGAATGGAATCACAAAGTATATACTCTTTGTATCTGCCTTTTTAAAATTTTTATTTATTTATTTTTTTCAGGAAGCAGGATTTACTGAGAGGACAGAATAGCTCTCACAGTGGGAGGGGGCCCGAAGGGGTTGCCCTGTATCTGCCTTTTGCTAATTACTAGTTGTGAGATTCATCCATGTTGTTGCTACAGTTGTAGTTGTCATTCTCACTGCTGAATGTTATTCCACTGAATGAATACCAACTTATTTACTCATTTGTAGACATCTGGATTGTTTCCAGTTGTTGGCTGTTACAAACAGTGCTGCTATGATCATTCATGTGCCAAAATTTTGCCCATCAGAATTGTTTTGAATTATAATAAACTCACACATTTGAGAAAAAAAGCCAACATTTTTGCATTACCCAGTCTTTCTGTCCATGGGCAAATATATATTTGCAGTAAGTCTTTTACATTTCTATACCTCTCAGCATAGTACTGCAAGTATTCATACACATCTATCACATTTTTTATTAATGCTATTCTTTGGTATATAAAGTTTCCGTTGACACTGAGCTTCATACTACTTAAAAAGTGATTATTACTAGCATATAGCAATGCTATTTAATATATGTTTTCTTTTGTTTGACACTTTTAGCTTGCTGATTCTAAATTCTAAAGAAGTGTACTTCTGCTGTTTCATTATTCATATATTTTTAGTGCTATCTCTGGGATCTCTATTCTCCCCATAATTCTTTCTCTAACAAGAGAATATTTCCATGAATCATATAAGATTGATGTATATTTTTTAGCCTACTTTTCTACCTCTCTTTCTTCCAGTGTGCTCTGGAATACTTCTCTTTAGTTTCCTTTGCAAGTTTCTCCTCATTTACCCAGTATCTTAATGTGGGAGTGTCTCAGGGCCAAGTTCTCCTTTCAGCTCTTTCCCTTAGTGAGTTTACCCAATTATATGACCTTAAATACCAAGTATCTGCTAATGACCAAAAATGTAAATAGGGGATCTTTATCTCTCCTCAGTCTCTTATGTCCACTTGTCTTATTTGCTAGCTATCACCACACTGATGTCTAAAAGGCACCTCAAATTCAACATGTCCATAGCTAAATCTTCCTTGCAAATCCCACTCAGCCTGCGATCTATCTTCTCTCCACTGAAGGTCATACCATTCTTACAAGTAGCTGAAACAAAAATCTTTCTTTCCCCCATGTGCTATAAAACACAACCTATTGGATCATTATGATAGCAGCACTACATACTCAGAATCTAACTACTTCTTACTCCCTCTGAGCCCATTATCCTGTTTTGAGTTTTCTCTTCTCTTATTTGAATCACAAGAGAGACTCCAAAAAAATGTCCATTCTTGCCCTTATACACTCCTTCCTCAATAAAGCAAAAACTTAAGTATGATTTAATGAATTCTCTGCTCAGAATCTTCCCATCACTTCCATCTCATGAGGTGTAAAAACTTTAAAAGAGCCCTAAATGATGATGGACTTCCTCCTCCCATCAGTTCACATACCACATCTCATACTGCACTTTCCTCTGCTCTCTCTTCTCAGACAAATTGATCTTGAGCCAGGCAAGGTCCTGCCTGCCTCAGGACCTTTGTACTGGCTGCTCCTTCTGCTTTGATCGCTCTCCTTTGAGATGTTCTCATGGATGACTATATTGTCTCCTCCATGTCTGTGATCAAATATCACATTCTTTTTTTATTTTTTATTTTTTGAGTTAGAGTCTCACTCTGTCATCCAGGCTAGAGTGCAGTGGCATGCACAAGGCCACCACAGTCTCAACCTGGTGGGCTCAGGTGATCCTTCTGCCTCAGTCTTCCAAGTAGCTGGGACTACAAGTGCGTGCTACCGCACCCAGCTTATTTTTTTATTTATTGTAGCGATGAGGTCTCACCAAGTTGTCCAGGCTGGCCTCAAATTCCTGAGCTTGAGCAATCCTCTCACTTCGGCCTCCCAAAGTGTTGGGATTACAAGGCTTGAGCCACTGCACCTGGTCTCAAATATCACATTCTTAGTTAGGCCATCCCTCACCACTGTATTTTATATCTATCTATTTATTTATTTATTCATAGGGTCACACTCTGTTGCCCAGGCTGGAGTGCAATGGAAAGATCATAGCTCACTGCAGCCCCAAACTCCTGGGCTCAAGCAATCCTCCTGCCTCAGCCTCCTGAGTACTGGGACTCCAAGTATGTACCACTATGCCTAGCCCCCAACCACTGTATTTTAAACTGCAAACCCCCTCTCCATCCTTAGTACTCCTTTTTTCCCATCTTTCCCATTTATTTTATTCTATACCAGTTTTTATTTTTTAATATACTATATAAATTACTCACTGGTGTTTATTATCTGTTTTTCCTTCCTCATCACCACCCCAATGGAATGGAAGCTTCAGAGGACAGGGACTTTTGTTTGTTTTGTTTACTGTGATATCTGTCTTCCAACAGTGTGTGGTAAACAGTAGGCTCTCCATAAATATTTGTTGAATCAATAATCCATCAAGAAATACTGTTATAAGCCAATAGAGTTCAGAAGATCTGAAAAATTTTCAAAAGGGCCAAGCACGGTGGCTCATGCCTATAATCCTAGCACTTTGAGAGGCCGAGGTGAGAGGATTGCCTGAGCCCATGGGTTCAAGACTAGACTGGGCAATTTGGTGAGACCTCATCTCTACAGTAAATCAAAAAATTAGCCGGGCATGGTGGCATGTGCCTGTAGTTCCAGCTACTTGTAAGGCTGAGGCGGAAGAAGCACCTAAGCCCAGCAGATTGAGGCTGCAGTGGCTGGGAGCATACCACTGCACTCCAGCCTGGGCGACAGAGTAAGACTCCGACTCTAAATAAATAAATAAATAAAAATAAAAATAAAAAAGGTTACAAGTTGCTGCTAGAAACAGGCCTGAGTGTGGAGAGGGATGCTTTTCTTTATTAAACCCTCTTACGCTATCTGATTGTTTTTATCATGTGCATGTATTACTGCAATAAAAATTCAAAAAACATTTTTTTGGTTTTAAGTCAGAGTTTCACTCTATCACTCAGGCTGGAGTGCAGTGGCACCATCATGGCTACCACAGCCCAGACCTGCTGGGCTCAACTGATCCCTCCGCCTCAGACTTCCAAGTAGCTGGAACCACAGACGCACACCACCACGCTAGGCTTATTTTTAAATTTATTGTGGATATGAGGTCTCCCTGTGTTACTCAGGCTTGTCTCGAACTCCTAGGCTTGGGCAATCCTCTCACCTCGGACTCCCAAAGTGCTGGGGTCATAAGCATGAGCCATCGCGCCTGGCCTCAAAAAACTTTTAAATAATCCATCATGACTGGAAAATCATAGGATAACAATGCAGGAAGCCCAGGCAACAATTTGCTTTACAGTAAATTGCTCTAAATCTGTTTTGAGAGCAAACTATTGAATCTGCTAATGGTACATACAGATGGTACAAAACAATACACTTCTTTTTGGTGTTGCGTGTAATTTTAAAGTATCTTTTATCATGCTCTAAAGTGAATTCAATCTATATGAGCAGGCTTTATATTATTACATTAAGTTCCCCATATTTCATAATGGGTATAAACTGTACAGGGATGTCATCCTTCAAGACTTTTATATAAAATGTGATTTATTGATTCTTTAAAAGTGGGCGGAGAAATAATAGAAATAATTTTTCACACACAGATAACTGACATATGTGAAGGCTTGCTAATTTGGGGGAGGTGGGAAGGGAAGGATGTAAGTCACAAAAAAAATTTCTGTCTGAGGCTGCAAGGGACATCAATTCAAACAATTGCTTTTTCAGAGTCCTCCGGCTTGTTTCTTTTCAGTGTTCACTGAGCTTTAGAGAAGGCTGAATCCCACGATGGCAAACGGCCATCTTTGTCAGAAGCAAAGGGCTGTTTACATTCAAGGCACACAATAAGTGCCGTGTGAAGTAAAAAACAGTATGAGTTCTATTATGGCTGATTAGCCCATTGTACACTGTTACAACTAACATCTTCCTTGTGCTAAAAATAGTGTGAAGTCACGGGACCTCAAGCAGCATGATCCATCAGTACTGTACTCTCTCACAAGACTGCCAACAAAGCTGCCTCTAACTTCCCAGAAAAATAAAAGGGCCACTTATTCACTTCAGTGTCCTCCAAAATGTGGAGTGTATCTGAGCTGTTAAGAAACAGCAAAGGAGTTGCAGAGAATGCACAGCTTCTAAAAAGTAGATCTGTCTTCTCTGTTGTTTCCTTTTGCTGGACTGGATCTCAATAAGAACATCAGAAAAGTCCATCGGTTGCTGTTAAATTTGCAGCCTGAGAGGCTTCTTAATCATAGCAGCGGTGGAGTTAGTGGGTATTTGGATGCATGGGCCACCCGTAGCCCAAATAAATAAATGACTCTCTCTGAAGTGACAGAAGCAAGAGGGAGTGGTTTGAATAAACTCCCAGGTCATTTCATCACCAAGTCAATAGCCCTTCTCGTTGAAGGGGGGAAAACAAACTGCTTTCTATTCTATTGAAAGCCTGGAAGAATTTGCACTGCAGTAATCCTAAATCCAGAGGCAATCTATTAAGAACTCAGCATTACCAATCCTGAGACTCAACTGATAAGCACATTCTTTCCCCCCTCCACATTAATCCTCTTAAAGACTGTGCTAAGTAATGAAAGGGTGTGATGAAAGAGGCCCCCCTTTTTTATTACAACCCATATAAACTGCTTGTGTAAATGTTTCATTAACAAACTGCTGGACCAGTATTTAATATCCTTTGCCTTCCTCCCCCTGGTCCTCCTGGTATGGTGCTCCTGCGTACAGCATGACTAAATGTGTGATTTACACATGTTTAAGGGAAACATTCCCACACTTGAATGCTATACCATGACAAAGGGAGGGGAGGGGCCGGGGAGAGGTGTTGGACCTATTGTAGACATTTTAATTTACAATTCTCTCTTTTTGTGGGCTTTAAAACATGAATGACTTGCACCTACTTATCAGTTTAAGTTTCATTTCTCCTGTTCTTTCTAAGTACTGGTCTCTGTGTAAGTGCCCTTGACCAAATCATCTGAGGTTGGTCCTTTTGAAGACACAGTTAGATGTTCTAATATACTAAGAAGAAAAGAAAGACGAATTTCAATGTATTTCTAATGTGCAAAAAAACCCCCCTTCTTTGAACAACACAGAGGCCCAAATAGAGGATTTGCCTTTATTTTGAATATGTCAAAGGATGCCAGATATTTTGTGGAAATATACATCCTGTGTTGTTTTTTTCTCTGTAGTCATCTAATTACAATCTGATGTTTTGCGTGCTTTAGCTAATCTGGTAAATCCTCACAGGATGCCTACATTATCTGCTTTTTAAACTATGGCATCTTAGTATAAAATTAACTTTCCTTTCCAACAAGAAAGACATGCCTGTGGCACCTACTGAATTAGTCAATATCCAGTAACAGGATGTATTAATGCAACTTGAAGATAAAAATCAGTCACTTAAAAAGAGTAGTTAAGTTAAACCGTGATACTGAAAAAAACAGGTTTTCACATCCAGACCAGTGCTACTGGGTCAAATTCTTAGAAAATGCATTTACATTGTATTCCAAGAGACTCCAAACCTTGGAAAATTAATATATAAGAAAACCAAGTAGACATGTAGTATCTTGCCCCAGGTGTCATTCATGTAATTTCAGTTTACTGTGAACACTGGCCATGGCTAGAGTCACGCAGGTTGGGGAAGAACCATATCTGGGCCAGGGTAATTTTGTCTCTAACCACAACTATGGTCAGTTTCAAAGTGAATAGAGGCACCAGGATCAACAATGCTCTGGGGGCTAAACGTTTACATGCATTCAACCTTAGGAAGAGCTGAAAACATCAATATCTTCATAAAGCCGCTCTGATTTGTATTGACTACAGTCACGCTGCTAATTCATATACAACATTGTCTACTTCACAGAGTTTTTAACAGAGTTTTGATTTATAGAAAAAGTGATTCAATTTCTACCAAGAAGTGGTGAGCTCAGACTTCCCCAAGATTCTTACTTTCTCTCTGATGTAACAAAATTGAAAGAGGAACTCTCTTGTCACGGCATAAATAAATGGCTGTATAACAGTTTATGCACACTTTTTTTTAAACTTTCATGGTAACAGATAATAGCAAAGTAGGTCGTCCAAATAAGGGGAATCAATTATCTAAGCATGTTATTAGTGTTTTCACAGCAAAAACCGTTGATTTACACTGGAACAAAGTCTCCGAGTTGGATGCATCGCCCACTCAGAAGGTCTGCGTTAGGCAAAGGAGAAAATTCACCGAACACAGCCATGTTCTGTCACTTGTTTAGTCCCAAGTCCTGAGAGGCTTTTATTTACAGGAACCACCAGGGCAAACTGCAAAGCTGCACAAATAACAGAACCTGCACTTGGCAACAGTTTTAGTTTTGTTTGCTCTTGTGATGCTACAGCAAATAGAGATTCTAAAAATTCTTTTCTAGCAGTTCCTTCATTTTTAAGCCACTCAAATAAGTAGCTTTAAACCAAGCTAAGTGGGTTGATGTGACCAGAACTAGATTTTGTTTTGCTTGTTGGTTAGTTCGCAAACTTACAGATTAAACTATTTTGGATATTTATTTACTTATTTAATAGACACAGGGTCTCGCTATATTGCCCAACCTGATCTCGAACTCCTGGCATTAAACAACCAATCCACCTCGACTTGCTAAAGTGCTGGGAGACTCCGCACTTGGCCTTTTTTGGATTTTCATGTGTTGAAGTGGGTACCCAGAGGTGAAGAAATCCAAAGTTGTTGATTTTATTAAGAAAAATGTCCATTGCTCAAGAAGTTGCAGGACAATAATAATTAAGCAGACACAGAATTCAGAATATAAGAAGACAAAATGAGAATGTGAGAGCCGGCATTACTTTTTCTCGGAGAAGCATGGGTCTGAACATAACATATCTATGGCCCAAGAAAAATTCACAGTTCTGATGGAGATAAACTTAGAAAGCCTCAAGACAGCCCAGACTCGTCAGCATCTCACAGTTAATTAAAGAAGTGAGTGAAGGCATCAAGGCTTGCTCTCTTCTGCCTGAATAATTCACCGCCTGTATCCATTATTAAAATCCGTTACTTCACCACAATGATTCCCTGCTCGAGATGGATTGGTCTCAAAACCGAGAGATAAATTGTAACAAGGCCTACAGCTATATTAATAAATTGAAATGAACATTTATTTGCTCATCTAATTAGAACTGTAGTTTTCCAAATAGTGTAGTCATGCATTACCTTGACAGACAGCACTACCTACCTTCTGTGACATAAAATGAACAGGAGGGCTTTGCCCCAGATTTGGGGTTTCTCTGCATAAAAAGTTCTTTGGTCGCTGCTGTTCCTTTTAAACCATTCATTCTGCCACTATGCTCTGCCGATCCTATCTCTCCAGGATTGATGGGAGCTTAGCTTTTGAGGTACTTCATCAGAGGGCTGCAAAGAAATGTGCATATAGAACGCGCATTCTTCCTTTGTCCTGTCTCCCCCTTTAAAGTGTTGCAGAGGGAAAAAAGGAGAATTTGAAGATTTCCTCCACCCCCTCCCATCTCCATTTCCCTTCATTAAGGTTACAAAGCCTTATAGCTCAGAGGTTCAAAGGACTTGCGCTTTGGGTCTGGCAGAGTGGGTTTGATTCCCAACTCAATCACCATATATAGTCACTCTCTACAGCCTCAGTTTCTTCTCCTGCGAAATGAAAATAATATTAGCCATTCGTGCAGCGTTCCTATGACTGTAAAGTGAAAAACTCACAGTGGGTTCTTAATCAATGAGAAGTGCCATTATTATTCAACAATTCTTGCGCTTCTGTTTGCAAATTAGATTTTAAAAATCATTTTATCACATTAGCATGGAGGGGTCTTTATATAACACAGCTAGCTCTCGATTTTTGAAGGGCAAAAATGAATAATGTGGTATTATATGGACATAAAACTTCTTCATGATGAATTATTTCCACAGCAAAAGTCCCATCTCCCCCAGCTAGATTATACAATCTCAGACAGTAGGTTTTATTTCCTCTTCTCTTTCTGCAGTAGGTCTGTGGTATGGAAGATGCTCAGTAATTGGTTTTTCTCTGTGATGATGTGTGGTGGCTATTATGTAACCTCTCACGAAATAAACACTTCTCTGTTGTGCCCCAGGACACTCTGAAGCTGGATACTTTGGGCCTTCTTGATTTTATACTGCAAACTCAAATTCATGAATATGCTCTTCATGAGAGTCACATGTTCTCATAAAAGGAATATACTCTTTCTTTCATAAAATTAGCAAAAGTCATATTTACCACATATTCATTTCAAATTTGAAATCCAGGTGATTGAGCACTTCTCCTTTGCTAAAATGGGAATTTTTTTTTTCCCGTTGGAGTCTCACTCTGTCACCCAGGCTGGAGAGCAGTGGCACGCTCATGGCCACCACAGCCTCAACCTGCTGGGCTCAGGATTTCCGTCCGCCTCAGCTTTCCACGTAGCTGGAACTGCAGGCACGTGCCACCACACCTGGCTAACTTTTTGATTTATTGTAGAGATGAGGTCTCACCAAGTTGCCCAGGCTGGTCTCCAGCCTGTGGGCTAAGGCAATCCTCTCACCTCGGTCTCCCAAAGTACTGGGATTACAGGCGTAAGCCACTGCACCCAGACTTCAGAAATTTTTAGAAATTAATTTCTGGGTTCTAAAAATGATCATGAGGTCTCTTAATCTGCTCCTCACCTTGGAAGTAGGGTACAGAATTACTGATGATTTCTTCTTTGGTAGGTTCTGGCAAAGGCTGCACTGTTATAAGAAATGGTGTCCAGGCATGGTGGTTCATGCCTGTAATCCCAGCATTCTGGGAGGCCAAGGCAGAAGGATCACTTGAGGCTAGGAGTTCAAGACCAGCCTAAGTAACATAGTGAGACCTTGTCTCTACAAAAATAAATAAAATAAAAAATAAATAAATAAATAAAAGCTGAGCATGAGCCGGGCTCGGTGGCTAAGCCTGTAATCCCGCGCCTTTGGGAGGCTGAGGTGAGTGGATTGCCTGAGCCCGCGGGTTCGAGACCCGCCTGGGCAACTTGGCGAGACCTCATCTCCACAATAAATCAAAAATTAGCCGGGTGTGGTAGCGCACACCTGTAGTTCCAGCTACTTGGAAGGCTGAGGTGGAAGGATCGCCAGAGCCCAGCAGGTCGAGGCTGCGGTGGCCGGGAGCGGCCACTGCACTCCTGTCTGGGTGACAGAGTGAGACTCCAACTCAAAAAAAAAAAAAAAAGCCTTTAAAAAAAGAATTTTGTTTTGTTTTTTCAGAGAAGACAAAAGAAGATACTGCTTTCAGGCTCATCTAGTGGATTTATTAGTGCCTTATTATGGCTACGGCCATTTTAATTTTTTTTTTCTTTTTAATTAAAGAGGGAACTTACCTTGGAAAGAGACAAATGGTAATATTCACATGTCTAGATATGATACTAGAAAATCTCATGTCAATAGAATTGTCATAGATGTAAAAAGTTCTAAATGGTTATAAGTATCCCTCTACTGACATAATCATAGCACACTGAAACTTTTCTACTATGAATTTGCATTGCTTTATTTCTAAAACCATTATCTGTACTGTAGAGAACACAGAAATGTATGCTAGATTTTTTTATAAAGTTCAATCCTCTAGGTAAAAAGAATTTCGTAATGTATTATTATTTTATTATTGGTAACTGTAACTTTAGCCTTCTTCTTTAAAAACAGTGAAGCACTTGTATAATTATGTGTTGGAAGGAAAAGAAGAGATTGCCAGCACCAGTGATTTGACAACAGAGTTCATTATTTTGCAATTTAATGTCAGCTGTAGATTGAGATCTCAGAATTCTTTTATTTCTCTCATAATTACTTAACTTACTGCTCCAATGTGTACAGTGACCCCTCTTTAATGTTCATTTTTAGTATATGAGGCATCTCTTTAGGCACATATGTTGAATTAGTGGTTTTTATATATTCTAAATTTAAATTGATGTCATAAAATAGACTCAGTATTAATGAAATTCATTTTTTGAAAGTCCAAAATGTACAATCAATGACAAAATGTTTCTCCAGGGAGCAATAAAGCTAAACATAGTTAAAGTATGCTGGACAGCACACTGTGTTTTGAACAAGGGTCGATAAATTATGTATATACTGCACATCCAACTGCTGGCCTCAGTAGCTGCTTAACAACCATGTGAAATAAATAATTACTTAGTCCTACTCAGACCTATAATAATATCTGCTAGAAGTACCTAAATTATTGGTGGTGAAGAAAAATGTTTTTAATAGTTTTTTTTGAAAGCTTTCTTTTTGTCCTTATTACATCATCAAATATGTATGGAATATCTTCTGTGTACAATATGCCACTCATATAAAAAAGAAAAGGATGTACCTATTTTCAAGGTTTCTGTGTTTTAATGGGAGAGGAGCATAAGGAGTTGACAAATATAGTGCAAAATATTACTATTACATAAGGCAGAGTCATCTTCTACAACTACTTTGTCTTCACTCTTAATATTTAACCCATCAAAAGACCTTTTGATTTTCTCCTAAATATCTGAAATCTGTTCGCGTCTCTCCATGTTTTACCACCCTAGCCCAAGCCATGTCATCTCCTATTTGGTCTCTGGAGTAGTCTCCTAAGGTTCTTCCCATATTAACTCTTGCACCACAATAATTCTTTGTCCACAGCAACCAAAGAAATTGTCCAAAACCACAGCTGATCCTGACCCTGACCCCCAGCATACACACTCCCTCCTATATAATTTCCTGTTGTTCCTAAGATAGAAATGAAAGTCCTTATTCCAGCTGCACAGATGTGGCGTCAGCCTCTTCCATCACCTCCTCTTATGTGTCCCTTTTTGACAATATCACAAGGACCTTCCCACAGTTGCTCTTACAAATCAATCCACTTCTAGTCACAAGATGGGACCACCAACTTGAGGCACCTTTACTCCTACTCCACCTCTGCTTTATCTGATTAATTTCTATTTATCTCATTAATCTCAGTTCAAAGGGAATTTCCTTAAAAAAACAAAAATAAAGGATCCATGACATGCTAGACTAGATCAATTTCCTTTGTCACAATCTTTCCTAACAGTGATTTCATTTGCTGACTTTGCATTTTTTATTTCTACCTTCAATTATTTAAATACTCAAGTACTGCCTACTCCCCTTACCAAAGTGTATATGATCCGTAAGGCAGGAACAATGTCTGGTTTACTTACCTTTACAGCATCATAGCATACGTATTGCACATGGTAGTTTCTCAGTTAGTACTTGTCAAATAAATGAAAAAAAACATACTTTTAGGCATGAAAATGTCAGCTGCAAATGTCAAGCTCAGTTATGAAAGAAAAAAATTCTTGATAGTCTATTTTATCTAAACATTATATTTCTATGAACCATTAAAAAATCAACATACTAAGAGTGCAATAAACAAACATGCTCAAAATAAAGTCTCTTAGGGTGCTGTTTCTTCCTCTCCTGTCACTCCTACTCCCAGTATTAAGAGGGGATAATACTCCTATATAGCTCATATCAGAGTCTTTTCCATATGAGACCACATTGGTTTATGAATGAAAAAATGAATTTTTCAGTAAAGACACTTCATAAAAGCCACCTCAAAACACTGAAAGTAAAATTAAATTTGATGCCTCAAATATAATAATATGTTAGCTGTTGTTCTTAATTCTTTAAGAGTTTCAGATCAAGGAATAATACTGGCCACAGCTACTGCATCACAGTTTCGAATTCTGTTGTTTTTCTCTCTAAAACCATTTTGGTTTATTTTTCAACGTATACATTATTTTTCACTGATAGTACCTGAAAACCAAAATTATTATTGATAACATCCAACCTCAGATTGTAAAATAACTTGATGCAGTGAAATCATAATGTTTGTTAAGACTTTGTCATAGCTGTGAAGGACTCTTCTCCATTGAGTGGACTTTATTCACAACCACAACTTCTAGATAATTAAGGACATTGAAAGTTCATTTTTTGTAACAGTTTTCTTGTGACATAATTCATATATCATAAAATAAACTCTTTTAACATGTATAATTTAATGATTTTAGAATATTCAAAATTTTTGTGCAATCATCACAATCTACAATTGCAAAGATGTGGAATCAACCTAAATGCCCATCAACCAACCAGTGGATATTGAATATGTCACATATATATGCTACAGAATACTATTCAACTATCAAAAAATAATGAAATAATAAATTTTGCAGCAACTTGGATAGAACTGGAGAACATCATCCTAAGTTAACTAACTCAGTAATAGAAAACCAAACACTACATGTTCTCACTTATAAGTAGGAACTAAACTAAGAATCTGCAAAGACACAGAGACTAGTACAATGGGTACTGGCAACTTAGAAAGCAGAAGGTGAAAGGGATGAAGTGACAAAAAGTCATCTACTGGGTACAATGTACATAGGTCAAGGTAGTGGGTATACTTAAACCCCATGCCAAAAGTTATTTATACCCCCTAATTGAAATAAACAAATAAATAAATTTGAACAATAGAGGAGGTTGGGAAGATGGCGGCCAAACCAGTTGAACTATGTGAGCCCTGGTGTGAGTGAGTGAGTAAGAGTACGGAAAATTGTGTGTACATGCGGGTGAGTGAGTGGGCGTGTGAGTGACTGACCGAGTGAGGGCTAGGGAGCTAGTGGCCAGTACTCTCCTGGTGCAGCAGCTAGTGCCACTGTGGCTGGGCTTAGACCCTAGCGATTCCTGGGATGCAGAAGCCGAGTGCCATTCTTTTTTTCTTTTTTTTTTCCTTTTTCTTTTTTTTAATCAACAAACCCTCCCGGGGAAGAAAATGCTGGGAGAGACTGTCTAAGTGGGGCTTGTGAGAGGTTGGCCAGGCCCCTCATGCAACAGCTGGTGCTGCAGCTTCTCTACTTCTTCCCTGGCACTTCCCAGGTTGTAGAAGTGAAGCGCCATTGTTTTGGTTTAAATGGTCAAAAGCTTTTCTTTAAAAAAATGGTGGGGAAAAACTATCACCCCAGACTCTCCCTCACCATTGAAGTAGGAGAGAGACTGCTGGCTTCTGGTTTTGCCTCACCACTTCAGCACCTGGCAGAGCTCTGGCGGGCTGTGGAGGGAGTACAGAGGCAAGTTCCCATGGAAGAGGACAAGAGAGGCATCCTACCACCATCTTGAAAGTGGGACAGGAAAGTGCTCGACTTGCTCACCACAGAGCAACAGACCTGATCTCTGTGACTAGTGAATCAACTACTCAGGGATTGATCGTGGCCCAGAAGGAATATCCTGAGAGCACAAACTTCAGAGGGACCTGATGAGTGCTGAGTTCCAGGCGCCCCACCCCCTACCCTGATCCAGCCGTGACCAAAGGGTATGATCAGAAAAGGACGAAGAAGAACTCCAAAGAAATCAATGGTGAGTCCAGGGCTGATCCAAACCCCCTCCTCCCCAGCAATCCTCTGAACGTCAGACCCACACAGCTGGGCCACAACTGAGAGGGACAAACCCAGGCGGAGCATGGACATCAGTCACAATAGGAGAACTCCATTCCAGGATAGGCCTGGCTGGGGCACCACCGGTGAGAATACATACCTGGGGAAGAGACAATTGCTTACCTCCCCATGGGAGGTGATCTACCTGACCATACGAGAGTGGGAGGGGAGGATTGCAGCCCCCCCCTCCACTGCCCCTCCTCCTTCCCTGCTTTGTTCCCTGAGGAAAGAGTGAAAGAGGTGGCTCTGCTGGAGAGGAACAATCACAGAGCCTACAACAAGAGGGCAGGTTTTTTATTTTTTTTAATTTCAATTATTTTTTAATTTTTAAAAATTGTTTGACTGTTTGTTAGTTCATTAATTTTTAAAATATTTTTCCTTTGTGCATGAATGTGTATGTGAGGGTTTGATCTGCATCTCCCCCCAGTTTTTTTCTTTTATTTTTCTGTTTCTTTCTTATTTGTTTGTCATTTTCTGTTTATGTGTGTACATAAATGACTGAGTGCTCATCTTTCAATTTTGTTGTTGTTGGATTTTGCTCTTTTGTTCCACTGGGTTTTTTAATATTCATTTTTTATAGTTTAAGGTGTGTGTCAATATATGTGTGAGGGTTCAACCTGAATCCCTTATTTTA
>CAUYQG010082627.1:0-26581 GCA_963574415.1 Tarsius wallacei
GCTACTTGGAAGGCTGAGGCGGAAGGATCGCCGGAGCCCAGCAGGTCGAGGCTGCGGTGGCCACTGCACTCCAGTCTGGGCGACAGAGTGAGACTCCAACTCCAAAAAAAAAAAAAAAAATTTTTATATGTAAGCCTCATGGTAAGAACAAGGGAAAAACCTCAAGTGGAGTCACAAAAAGGAGAAAAGAAAGAAATCAAGGCATATCAATACAAAATAAATTATAAAATCACAAAGAAAGACAGCAAGTGACGAAGAAAGGAATAAAGAAACTATAAAAGGCAGAAAACAATGAACAAAATGGTAAGAAATGTTAATAAGTCCCTATCTATCATTAGTTATTTTGAATGTGAATGGCTTAAATTCTTCAATCAAGACAAAATGGCTGAATGGATGTAAAAAACAAGATCCAACAATATATTGCCTATAAGAGTCTCACTTTAGCTTTAAGGACACACATAGGATGAAGAAATGGAGAAGATATTCCATGAAAATGGCAACCAAAAGACAGCTGGATGGCTATTTTTATATTAGACAAATTAAACTTCAGGTCAAAAACTGTCACAAGAGATAAAGAAGGTCATTATATAATAATAAAAGTGTCAATTCAACAGGAATATATAACAAGTTCAATATATATGCACCTAACATCAAAGCATCTATATATATAAAGCAAACACAGACAGAAATAGAGAAATAAACAGCAATGCAATACTAGTAAGAAACCCTAGTACCCCATTCTCTATAATAGATAGTTCATCCAGGCAGAAAATCAATATGAAAACAGCAGAACTGAGCAATATGAACCTAACAGATAGAGAACTTTCCACTCAAGAGCAGACAAATACACTGTGTTTTCAAGCACACAAGAAAATATTATTTGAATAGATTACATGTTAAGTCACAAAAATGTCTTAACAAATTCAAGAAGTTAAAAATTATTTTAAGTACTTTTTATGACTACAACAAAATAAAATTAGAAATCAGTAACATCAGGAAAACAGAAAAATGGAAACTAAAAAGCATATTCTTAAACAACCATTGGGTCAAAGAGTAAATAAAAAAATTAAAAAAAAAAAACTCAAGACAAATAATGGCAAAAATGCAACATATCAAATTTGCAAGATACAGGAGCAGTCCTAAGAAGAAAGTTTGTAATAATGATTGTCTGCATTATAAAAGAAGAAAGATCTCAAATAAGCAAACTAACTTGAAACTTCAATGGACTAGAAAAAGAAAAACAAAGTAAGCTCAAAATTAGTAAAAGAAGGTAAATAAGTGTTAGAACAAAAATTTTAAAAATAATGGAAAATGCAATAGAAAAAAGTCTTTAAAAATAAAATGAAATAAACAAACCCTTAGCTTGATTAACTGCTATGGTTTGGATAGTTGATCCATTTCCCAAATCTCATATTGAAATTCGATCCTCAGTGTTGGAGGTGAGGCCTAATGGGAAATGCTTGGGTTATGAGAGTGGATCCCTCATGAATGACTTGGTGCCAAACTTAGGGTAATGAGTTTTCAGTCTATTTGTTCTTGTGAGAATTCTTGGGAGAGCTGGTTGTTAAAAAGAGTCTGGCACTTTCACCCTTTCTTTCACTTCTTCCTCTCTTACTATGCTATCTGCACACATGGGCTTTTCTTTGTCTTCTGCCTTAAGTGAAAGCAGCCTGACGCCCTCACAGAGGCAGATGCTGGTGCTGTGCTTCTTGTAGAGCCTGCAGAACTGTGAGTCAAATAAATCTCTTTTCTTTATAATATTTTCAGCCTCAGGTATTCCTTTATAGCAACACAAATAGACTATGATACTAACTCAGAAAAAGAGATAGAAAACTCAAATAAGCAAAACTGAAAATGAAAGAGGAGACATTACAACGAATAAAAAGAACCATAAAGAACTGTTGTGAATAATTATATGACCACAAATTCAATAATGTAGAAGAAATGATGAGTTTTTGAAACATCCAACCTACCAAAACTGAATCAAGAAATAGAAAGCCTGAACATACCAATAACAAATGAGATTGAATCAGCAATCAAACTGTCAACAAAGAAAACTACAGGGCCAGATGTCTTCATGTAGGCTTCTAGCAAACATTTAAAGAAGAATAAACAAACTCTTAAACTCTTCCAGAAAATAGAAAAAGGAACACTTGTCAGCTCATTTTATGAGACTAGCATTAACCTGGTACTAAGGTCAGTCACAAGAAGATAAAACAACAGGCCACTATTTCTGATAAACATAGGAATTAAAAGCACATTAAAAGACTTAAGTACAATTTATCCCTGGAATGCAAGAATGGTTAAATATATGCAAATCAATCAATGTAATATAGTATATTAACAAATGAAAGAAAAAAAGCACAGGATCATCTCAGTAGATGCAGAAAAAGCATTTGACAAAATCCAACATTTATTATGATTAAAATTCTTAGCAAAATAGGTATAAAATAGATATAAAAGAAACTTCCCTCAATATAATAAAGGCCATATACAAAAAGTCCATAGTTAATATTATCACCAATCTGAGAAAATGCAAAGCTTTCCCTCTAAGATCTCATACAAGGCAAAAAGGCCCATTTGCAATACTTCGATTCAACACAGTACTAGAAGTCTTAGTCAGTGCAATTAGATAAAAAGAGAAAAAAAAAAAAGAAAAAAAAATCCAAATAAGAAAGGATGAAGTAAAAGTTGACTCTATTTATGACATCACCATATATGTAGAACACCTTAAAGGCTCAACAAAAAAATTCTATAAGAACAAATAAACAAATTCAATAAAATTTCAGGATACAAAATTAGACATATAAAAATCTGTTATATTTCTACAGACAGAGAACTATCTGTGAAAAAAATTAGAAAAGCAATTCCATTCCCAACAGCAACAAAAAGAACAAAATACTTAAGAATAAACTTAACCAAAGAGGTGAAAGATCTATACGCTGAGAACTGTAAAATGTTTATGAAAAAAATTTGGGCTCAGGTGATCCTTCCATCTTGGCCTCCTGAGTAGCTGGGACTACAAGTGCACACCACAGCACTCAGCTAATTTTGTTATTTTTTACTTTTGTAGGGGTGAGGTCTTGTTGCATTGCCCAGGCTGACCTTGAACTCTTGGGCTTAAGCAATCCCCTCATCTCCCAAAGTGCTGGGATTATGAGTGTGAGCCACCATGGCCAAATTCAAATGAAGAGATACTTTTTGTTAGTGGGTTAAAGAATTAATATTGTTCAGATATTCACACTATCCAAAGAAGATTTAATGCAATCCCTATCAAAATTTCAGTGGCATTTTTGATAACAACAGAAAAAAAAATCCTAAAATTCATATGGATTCACAAAAAATCCTGAATAGTCAAAGCAATCTTGAGTAAGAGCAAAGCTGGAGGCATCACACTTCCTGATTTCAAAATAAATTACATAGCTACAGTAATCAAAACAGTATAGTACTGACAGAAATACAGAAATATTGACCAATGGAACATAATAGAGATTCCCCCAAATAAATCCATGTATATATGGTCAACTGTTATTCGACAGGGCACCAACACATACAATCTGGAAAAGATGGCCTTGTCAATCAATGATGTTGGGAAGACCGGATGTCCACAGGCGGCAGAATGAAACTGAACTTTTATCTTACACCATACAAAAATCAACTCAAAACACTTAAAGATTTAGATCTAAGACCTGAAACTATACAACTAATAGAAGAAAATATTTTTTTAAAAAACCTTTTTGACATTGGTCTGAGAAAATATTTTAAAAAGCACAGGTAACAGATGTAAAAACAGACGTATGGGGTATTTGTTCAAAGTAAAAAGTGTCTGTAGAGCAAACAATCAACAGAAGAGAAAGGCAACCTATGAAATTGGAGAAAATATTTGCAAAACATATATTTGATAAGGGGCTTATATAAAAAAAATAAGGTACTCAAATGGCTCAATAGTAAAAAAACAAATAATCCTATTTTTAAAATGGGCATAGGACCTAAACAGCCATTTCTCAAAAGAAGACACACAAATGGGCAACAAGTGTATGTAAAGGTGCTCAACATCACTAATCATCAGGCAAATACAAATCAAAATCACAATCACCTGCTAGGATGGCTGTTAACCAAAACGCAACAGATAACTTGTTGAGGATGTCAATAAAAGGAAACTCTTGCATACTGTTGGTGGGAATGTGAATTGGTACAATCATGGAAAACAGTATAAAATTTCCTGAAAAATTAGAAACAAAGTTACTGTATGATCCAGCAATTCCACCACTGGATAGATATCTAAAGGAAATGAAGTCAGTCTGTCAAAGAGATACCTGTATGCCCATGTCCATGTTTATTGCAGCGTTATTTATAATAGTCAGGTTATGGAATTAAACTAAGTATCCAACATTGGATGAATGGATTAAAAAAAAGTGTTGTGTGTGTGTGCGTGTGTGTGTGTGTATGTGTCTACACATGCAATGGAATATTATTCAGCCTTTAAAAAGAAGAAAATTATGTTATTTGAAATAAGCCAGACACAGAAAGACAAATACTGCTGATCTCACTAACATGTGGAATTTTAAAAGTTGAACCCATAAAAGAAAACAGTAGAACAGTGGTTGTCAGGGACTAGGGGGTGGAGCAATGAAGATACATTGGTCAAAGGGCACAAAGGTTTAATTATGCAGAATGGATACATTCTGAAGCTCTAATGTACAGCATGGTAACAATAGTCAATAATACTATATCATATACTTGAAATTTTCTAAGAGACTTGATTATAAGCATTCTCACTACAACAACAAAGATTGTAACTATGTGTGGTAATAGGTATATTAATTAGCTTCATAGTGGTAATCTTTCACAAACATATATTTACCAAAATATTATGTTGTATACCTTAATATATATAATTTTTATTTGCCAAGTGTATCTCAAAGCTGGAGAAAGAAAAAGTTTCCTGTTGTTGCTTTCCAATCAATTAATCCCCTTACTCAAAGCAAGAGGTATTCTTATTTCTAGAACCATAGAATATCTTTGCATGTTTTTGAGCTGCAAACCAATTATTTCATTCTGAATGTATAAATAAATAAATGACATTTTTGTCTAACTCTAACATATCTCAATATGTGAACTTAACAAATGTGATTAGAGTTATATCAGGAAAGAGGAAAAGGGTTAGGAAAAAAATTTTGTGTTGGGTATTAATGAGTAAGCAAGGCTTTCTAGGCAAAGATGGTCCAAAGATAGGAGGCTTATCGGGCATTTTCAGAGAATAGGGTTTTTTGTTTTTGGCTGACATGGGGTAGGAAATTGGGTTCCAGGGTCCTGTGTTGCATAACTCTAGAGAACATCGTTCACGCTGTGTTGTATGGTTGCATCCTACTGGAGACCTATTCTGGAGATGTGTTTTATAACATAGATAGTGCTCTTGGAATCGTGAAATGTGATAGCCGCGGGAGAATGAGGCTATATAGGTGGGTTGGCTCTAAATTACAGAGGGCTTTAAATACTGCAGGCGACTTCATCTAGTGGGTAATGAGTAGCGTACAGAAAGCTTTTTACTGTCCTGGGGAGTTGCTTGACCAAACTGGCACCCTAGACATATTCATGTAACAATGAGATTGGATGGTGAGGAAGAAATAGAGGCACAGAGAGCAATTAGGAGACTTTTGAAGTAATGGTAAACCTGAATAAGTATGAAGGCATGGAAAATAATAAGAAGGGTTTTGATCCAAGAGTCGTTATCGAGAAAGCCAGGCCTTGCTGAGTGGTTATGTAAGTGGGAAAAGGAGAAAGAGGGAGATTTTCATTAGCTTTCTGACTTTTGGAATTTAAGTACCTCAAAGTGGGTACTGATGTCAGAAACGTAAAAGTCAGAAGAGTCAGTTGGGGCCATTTTAGGCATATTGGGTTTGAGACGAAAGCAAATCATGCTAGCAGAAATATATTTGGAAATGTGATTGGACCTTGTGAAAGTCCTAAGGGTTACAGATTTTGAAGGTCTTCCAACCTGCACAAAAAGTTAAAGTCACGGGAGTTTATCATGAGTCTTGTTCCAGTAATTTTTTTTGAGGCATGTGTCTGGGACTCAGATGAAATCTCTCTCCAGGCTGCAGTTCTTTAAATGGAATATGTAAATCCATCCTAAAATAGAGCTTCACCACCATCATGAGAAATTGTTCTCAATATAAATAGCTGTTGCCCTTTGCAAAAGGCTCATGCATGCGTATCAATAATGTTGACAAATTTACTTTCTTTAAAAAAAAAAAATTCTGTAAGGTGCAATGACTCATAAAACCCCTACAAAGTAAATTCATAAATAATGATTAAAGAGATGGCACAGACCAGATGGTGAAGCACTGTGAGATTCCTGGATTCTGTAATGTAATAGCAATTACTACAAGGGTCAGTCTCAGGTAGAAGGTTAGATTAAAAGCCACCATCAAAATTGATTCTACAATTCTTTATTTTTATACAGTATTATATACTATTTTATCTACTAAGATTTTATTTAAATTATAAAAATAATATAACATGATTATATTAAAATCTGGGATGGGAAAGAGGGAAATGCTCTACAATCTCTACTAACCATTTTCACATTGATATTTTTAATGTTGTAAATATTGGATGTCCACAATTATTTGTTCTTATTTTTGTTCCTTAACATGGGCTCTTCTGTATATTTCATATCAGTCTTCATAGCTATCAGTTTAAACGGCCACATGAATGGATGCACCAAAACTGATAGAATTAAGTGATGATGAAATTTGATTTATTTCTACTTTTTCAAAACAAATGTTCTTATGCCTATTTCTCTATATTTCGAATTTTATATGAAATAAAATTCATATTCATAAAATTTAGGCTACCATGAATGAAATTATTAGCTCAAAGGACATATTTTGTGTGTGTGTGGCTCTTGACACATATTCAGAACTCTTCCAAAATTCACTCTGAGTTTCCCTGGCTCCAGCAATGTAAGAGTGCTACCCTACAGTACGTGTGCTAGCATTGGATATTGTAATTTTTACGTTTCCAATTTTGTAAACGAAAGGACATGTTTCATTTTTATTAAAACCTAAATCTCTTTTTAAGCTAATACATTTTCTTTTATAGCTATGATTACGTGTATACAGCTGCATATAAACCATTATTTTCCTTCATACAAGCATATATCCCTATCTAAAATTTCAATCAGAACAATGGTGAATTTAGTGTATATCTTTAGAGGTTTGTGGCATGTTTTGACTTTAAAATGCATTCATTCATTTTATTGAACACTTAGTATATGCCAGCTTCTGCTACATACTGGGTTACAAAGAATAATAGAAAAGAAAAAATGGCACTGCAAGCATAAGAAACAATACTTGCAAACGAATGTGGGGTAAGACAGAAAATGATGTTGTGATAGAACTACCATTGCTCATTTTGGAGATAAAAGGCATTGTATCAGTTATCTATTGTGTATAACAGACTACCCTGAAACATAATGACTTAAAACAACAAAGCTTTTAATACTTCTCACTACTGTGAGAACAGTTTTTCTGCTAGCCTCACCAGGGTTCATGCAGCTGCATTAAGCTAGAAGATTGGCTGGGGCTGGGCTCAGCTGAGACATCTGAGATGACTGGGCATCTCTCTCCAAGAAGTTATTCATTCTCAAGAGACTGGACCAGGTTGCACTTCTTCAAGTGGTGCCCAGTTTCAAGAGAGCAAGCCCCAATGCGTAAGCATTTATCAAGCCTCTGCTTGTGTCACATGTGCCGATGTCCTAGTGGCTACGCAAGTCACAAGGCCAAGCCCAGCTTCGATGTGGGAGAGGACTACACTCTAAAGTAAGCCTAGGTAGTGCGATTCATTGGAAGTTGTCAGAAAAACACTCTCTCACAGGTACAATTAGAGAAACAACAGGCGATGAGATTATATATGGATACCAGATTGCGGCAGCTCTCCTGTGCTACATACACTGAGTTAATATTTTTTTGACATAGATCCTTAAGAATGCCTGGAAGGGTTTTTGTAGTTTTGGAGGTATGGAAGGACTTTGTGTGAAGACGCCCTACTCTGATTTCTAGTTTTCAAAAGATCACTTAGGAGGGCCTACATGACATTCATGAGATAATTAGAACACAAGATCATTACGATGGAAGATCAAGAAGAAGAAATATATTTGAGAAATATTTATTAGTAACAGCAGTAAGATTTGTTGGGCCAGGACTTTGCAATTCTATCTCATCCAACTTTATAACTATGGCTTGATTCAGGTGTAATCAACTCTATTTTACAAGATTAGGAAACTGAAGCTAAAAAGTCAACATTCTGAAATATTTAAGACAAAGTTGTGGGAGGGCTAGGATCTAATCCTTCATCTATTTGAAGCCAAAGCCATTGGTTTTCTCATTATCTCACAAAAGAATGAAAGGCTGAAAACTGACAGTGGTGAGTAGGTCAGCACGGCTGATAACAAATCAGTAGAGAAAACCACATGCTTCTTATTTATTAGCCATGGCATGAAGCTTTCAGGGAGGAGCAAATGTCTTGGTGGTGGATGCTGGGGTGGAGTGAGGAAGGGAAAAAATGGGAAAGGAAGAGAGAAGGACTGAACATAGTGGCTTGACTTGTTTGGCACAAACCCTGAGGATTTCTGATGACTGCTCCTGTGGCAGTGGGCTTTGAACATCAGGACTAGGGAAAGATAGCAAGTCAAGAAAGTTATTGGCATGACACAGAGAAGATGGATAATGAAATGCAATTTAAATTCTGCATTCGTTTGGTGATTTTTTTTTAAAACACGGACTCTGTACTCCCCTCCTTGTTTCTCCTTTTCAACTGGCTCTTTGTGGGTGGGTTTCTCTTCTGAAATGCCTACTTCCTTCCTCTTTTGTCTTTCTGTCTTGGTCCCTGGGGAGAATGGAAATTAGCTAAGTGTAATGGGTGTTCAGGAGGCAGGCTTTGGTACTGGGCCAAGAGAGAACTAATTCCCTCAGGAGTAGCCAAAGTATTAGCTTCACAATCTCCCTTCTTAAGAGCTAAAAGGGTTTCCTTGTTTCTTCAATATTCCAAACCAGGTCGGTTACACATTTTAAGAAATTCATGATCATACCCAAACAAATCTATTCAAATATCAGTGAACATTTATTAAGCTGTGGGGAGGGGAGTTAAATTGGAGATAACATGAAGTGGAATAAAGCAAAGCCTTTACTCACAATGAAGGTGTAGGCTTTGTGTATGTATGTGGGGGGGGGAGTCTTTGCAGCAGGAAGTTATACCATGTAAACAACAATCATAATGTAAAGCAGATTGAAATACTCATAAGCACTAAGTAGAGGTGTGTAACTTGCTGCTGTAGAGAGACAGAGAAAAAAAATGTGGAAAGGAAGACATTTGAACTGGTCTTTGAAGGACGAGAAGATGCTAAGAAGAGTATTCAAGAGGGAGGGCACAGCCTGAGCCAGGAGCACATACCTCCAAAATGCCTGATATGGTTGGGGAAAGGATGGATTGTGGGAGTTAAGAATAACAGATTTGGAGCCAATATAAGAAATCTCAGAGTTTTTTGAAATGAGTCTATTTTTTTTTCCAGTAAATTGTCCTCTGGAACAATGTTATTCATTCAAAAAAAAAGTCAAAATATCACTAATCTTACATCAATTTATCTTTCTTTATTACACTGAAGCAGCCTTTAATATCTACTTCTCAGGGATTTGGCAAAGAAGTAACAAAGGCTATTACATCACACCACAATCAGCAATTATTTGTATCTCTATGTACTCTGCTGGCACATAGTATGTATTTAATGAACATTTGTTGCCTGGATGAATAAAGGTTATGGTGTGGTAACAAGCATCTCCAAAACCTCAGTGGTTTAACACAATGCAGGTTTATTTCTTCCTCAATCTACAGGGCAAGTACAGGTTGACAGAGAGGTTTGCTTGTACTAATGACTCAGAGACCCATGCTGAAGGTTCTATTTCGATACAGTCATCAAGACAGGATCACAGGGATATGGCAAATCCTCTACAAGCTCTTAACATTTCCACTAGAAGTGGCACAGGTCAGTTTGTTTCACACTGCATAGTCCAAAGAAAGTCATATGGCTAGACCTAACTTCAAAGGAAGCAGGAAAGATAAAGCAAATCAGAATATTTGTGAACGGCTCTAATGATCACCATACAGGATCACTCACATGGCTGGTTCCTTTAACTCAGCTTTCATTTTATAAGGACACTTAATAAATGTATTTCTGTGAATGAAAATGGTGAAAATACTATTGCTTCTGTGTGCATAAACAAGAAGCTAATTCCTATACCAGATTTTGTGTATAAATACAATTATTTCAAGATTTTCCTAACAGAATTCTCTGCTAGTGAAGCAATCATGGCCTTTTGCCTTAAATCACCTTAATCTCTGTATTGTTTCCACGCCAGTGGTAGCCCACTCGGTATTTCTTGCCTCTTATGAGATCACAGCATTTACTCTAAAAACCTTGTTCAGTCATTGAACATCTTGCAGAAAATTTAGCTAGTGTAGACATATGCCTAGCGCTTGTACTAACATTTTTCTATCTTCTATTCTGACACTTATTAGATGATTGCTTTAAAGCTATTTTTGAAGAGAGGACTTGAAAGAGGAGAATGGATCAATCACTGTTTAGCCTGCTAGACCCTCTTTGATGTACGGTAACCAAAAGTCATTCTCATCACATCACAGAAGGTTTAGGTGAGGCAAGCTTGTGATCTCAGCTGAATTCTTAATACACGATAGGCTGTCTAGTGTCCCCACACAGGGGATGTAATTCAGTTTATAATAAAAGCTCAGTGCCCTTATTGCTGTTACTATACACAGCAGACTTACTATATACCATCTATTGTATTTTTTTGGATGAAAGAAAAAGTATTAGATTATGTCCTAACTGCCTTTCAATGCCTACTTAACCAATTCACCGCTGCTAATTAGCATCTGGGCACTCTAATAGGGCAAACCCTGGGCAATTCCTAGTCTTCCTCATGCAGAAAAACCCCATAGGACTATCGTCCTCTTGTGATGAAATAATTACGCCCATTCTATGGTAAACATGAGGCTGTTTTCAAAGAACCGGGGACATGCTGGCCATCTCATTGTATTAGCCATCAGTTGGAATCACAGAATAAAGTAAAATAAGGTCTAAAGATAGCTTTGTATATTGACCCTTGCTGGAAGAAATGCTCAATGGCTGAGAGGGTTCATGGATAACCTAGTTTCTCGGCCTCCTGCAACAACAATGTACTTGCCACCTCAGCAGACATATTATATAATCAATACTTAGATGGCCATTATTGCTGTTGGGCATACAGAATGCATTCAAAAGGCAGAAGAATCTTCTGGAGACTCTGATTCTGTCAACCCAGGCAGTCCTTAGGGAGAGTTTTCCCCCAAAAGCAGACAGCCGGAGGAAATGTTGACATTGTGAGAAAGAGTTTCTAGGGCAGCAAGCCACCATGGGTCGCTTCCCTCCCTCGGCAGGCTCCTGAACATAAGACCGACCTTCGCTGATGAATCAAAGGAGTCATTTAGGGTATCCAAATATTTCACTTACTGTTTTATTTCAGGGCTTTCCCCCAACTCCCCAATGTTTTGAAGAGCAGGGATTGGGCCTTTCTATCATTGTAATCACATAAATAAATATTAACTGGACATAAGAAAGTTGAAGATACTAAACTAGAACACATATACACACACACAACTCTAGCATTGAATATGATAAATATTTTCCAATGTAAAGATGAGAAAAAGAATTTGATATTGCTTAGCTAATTTTACTTAAGGGCTATAAATTACGTTGCCAATTGGAATGGAGTAAGAAAACACTTCACTAAAAAATCATTTATGGTTTGAATCTCAATAAAATATTCTTAGAATCTAATTTTTTATTTGAGAAAGTAGAGCTATAGCTGATTTTCTCCAGAGAGTTTGTTTTTATTTTCTAGAGACTGAGTAGTTTTGTACAAAGCTAGATTAGATCATGCTTTCCATGATTTATAGAGCTCTATATTAAAAACTTTAGAAATAGATATTGATAGACTGTATCTTGTTTACTTTATAAAAACCACAACTGTTAGGGGATATGGAATGAGAACAGGCATGTTAAAATGCTAACAAAGAAATCTCCTCACAACTCCTGCCACTCCTGCTCCCCCCCCAAAAAAAAATTCAAGTAAGCATGTGGGATTTGCAATCAGGCTGCATCAGGGGGGTCAGAGATCAAAAATAAATGGTGGGCCACAACATGCAGAGCTTTTAAAAAATAATGTCACATTCTTTCATTCTCAGCATAAGAAATGGGCAACTTGTTCAGGGCAAATAATTGTTTGAACTGAGGATTTTATTATTAATCTCTGAAGACTGCTGAATTTAGGGTCACAGTAAGGGTTGATTAGGTACAAGGTGCATAAAGCTCTCCTCTGTCGATGCTATTGAAAGAAGCAAGTAATTTAGATTCAGAATTGGTCTTGGATTGAAGCTCACTCCATTACCGACCATTTTCAATTTCAGCTATACAATAAACATCAAGCTCGGCAAGGAAATTAGTACATTTGGTAATGTATTGGAAGAGATGGGTGGGTCTTTGACAAGATGACACTTATCACCAAAGCTTCAGTTAATGAAACCCTTGAGTGGTATCTGCGTTTGACATATTTTGACATTTTTTGAAATCACATCCAGCGTTTTTTTCCCCCACAATGTTCTTCTTTATGAGAGAAAAAAAATCTATCTATCTTTAAAATGAGTATTGGAGTACTGCAATATTACTGAAAAAAAAAAATTAAAGAGATGCTGCCTGGCACTGACAGGAAGAACAGGATACTTTCTCAAAATCTGTAAAGAGCAACAGATTCATAAGATACATTTTATTCAAATGACGCCAACAATGCATTTTTCAAGAGGAGCTTCAAGTTTAAATGGAGCATGTTTGATCATACTTTTCGTAAAAGTACCTTCTACTATAAAAATGTGATCTCATGAATGTGATTACAATTTACATTGCTGCAAAACAATCACCAATTTTGGTAATTATTTTTCTGAACAAAATAGTTTCTTTCTTTCTTCTTCTTTTTTTTTCCCTGCAAGGAAACTGCTTGTATCTTCATAAAGGTGGGACTTTTAAAAAAGAAAAGAATGAAGAGGAGCAAGAAATGAAGACTATCTACAACAACAACAACAACAACAAAAGAAATAAAAAGTTGAGAAAGAAAAACTGCAGGGGAAAGTGAAGATACAAAATAAATGGGGGAAGCAGATAAGAACGACTGCATGGAGAATGAGCAATTTCTGACCTCAAACTAGTTCTGACTAGATCACAACCCGTATTCTCTCACCAGAGTTCTCACGTTTATGTATAATTAAATGCTGTTTTATTGCCAAGTGGCCTAGATAATGAAAAACTAGAAAAAGAAGAAAATGCTTCCAAAGTGACCGAAAATTTAGGTTCACACATTCTGAGGAATGGTTTTTGTTATTTACTTTTTAGTTTTTCTCTGAAAGCTGGGTGAAATTATTATGTATTCAGATATTTTAAATCTCATACAGCTCTATTGTTCATGTCATGTTTTTCATCCAGTGCTGGGAGAACAATTGCAACAAAAAATACAAAGCATTCTAAATGGGGGGGCCTTCCTGAACCCTCCAGGACCCGGGTGGCACTTGCAGTGTGGTAGGCCCAGCCGGGTGGTCCCTCTCATCCATCACTTACCCACCACGAGGAGGAGGTCACCTTGAAGTCTGGACTGGGGGATAGGAGAGAGAAAGAGATGAGGGAGGCAGAAAGAGCAGAGTAAGGAAAGAAAAAACTGCTTTGTACAAGATAGATACTCTCGAAGAATTCTCAACACAGAGAGGACTCTTTTTAAACCTCCACTCTGTAGGTGATTTCTTTCAACCCGCTTTAAGACCCTTACCCTTTCTCACTCCCATAATCCAAATTTAAGACCCCAGATCCTGCAGTTAAGAAGGGAATAAATAAATAAATTTCTGTATTAGCTCCAGGTCTTAATATCGTCATCTCAAAAAGCCGCATTCAACATTTTGCTGACTGCTGACTCTCATCCCTACTCCCTAAAATAATAATTTGAACATCATGTAAGATATAATGAGCATCATAGAATTGTTCAGTCTTCTAAGAATCCAGGGTTTGATGATTATTTCTACTGTTCTTCATTCATCTGTTCCTACGCCATAGGTGTGGCAAATGAGTTGAACGAATTGGGTTTAACTAAAATGACATATCGCCTGACCTCAAAAATGGCATTATAATTCAGCTGTTTTTAATGTCACAGATATGGCCTTTCAGACAAGTGTGCTTTCTAGGAGTCTTCTTTTTATTTCATCAATTTAATCTGAAATGACCAAACTTCGAGCAGGAGGCTGTTCTTATATTCACTGATGCTATTTAGCTGGGGGTCCTGGAATGGCCAAACAAATTGTTCGTGCTGGCGTCTATTCTGATTAACTGATATCCATGTCACAGCAGTTATTAAATATTTTGTTAAATACAAATATTTACCAGAACGGCTGGTCACCAATGGAGCACTTTTTATAATCATAACTGAATAAAATTTGTGTTTTTGCTTAATGTCTCCTCATCCTCTCCAACCCTCACCTCTTTAGAGAGCAAAGGGCATTCTTTCTCTGCTTAGGGTAGTTCTTACCACATAGAAGCCACTCAAGAAATATATGTATATATATTTGAATAACCGAATTGAGGATTCCTCACATATTCACAATTTAAGACTTGTGACAGCTGAATAAGAACGATCACTTTCATCTATTTGTAACGTTACCTGCTTATTCTTTCAGAGTAATTCTGGAATTGAATGCAGTAAAAACTGGAAGCATGTTTTTCACTGTGGATTGTTATTTGATCTTCCTGCTTTTTAGAATGATATCCCTGAGTTCAGCTTTGCCTGATGTCCTGTAGTTCATCCAGTCGTCTGCAGGGTGGAGAAGCAGCAGTAACTCAGCTGCTTGGGATGGAGGAGAGGACGGATTTTAACTTTCCCGTTTTCAGCACTAACTGAACACCCGTTTTCAGAGGGACATTGTGCTTACAATTCTTAAACTTTTCTAGAGTAATCTCATTGAAATCATCTTGAGCCTGGACTTCTCAAGCTGCCAGTGTAGGTTTCAGTTTTCTTTGGGCTAAGTCAAAATCTTGTTATTCCTCCCCTTCCATTTTCCCCGTCATTATGTTGTTGTAGTCTCTCTATTGTCATCTTAGTGTGGTTTTTGGAAGAAACACAGGTCCAAGTGTGTGTTGGGTTTATTATTTCATAGGTATAATATACTTTCTCCATTTTATAATTATAAAGTGCTTGATACAAACAATAGTGTATAACTACACATATAAAGTATATTTACATATAGAATATACACATGTATGTATGCACAGTCCTCCCTCGGTATCTGAGAGAAACTGGTTTCAGGATGCTGACTCTTGCCCCACCCCTTTCTAAATATCAATATTCACAGATGCTCAAGTCCTTTGCAGTCAGCCCTTCATATCCTTGGGTTCCTTATCCACAGGTATGGAGGGCTAGCTGTGGATGCACATATGCGCATACACTAAATATAATACAATCCATTGATCTAAAGTGTAGGCCCAGCATCAGAGTGATAAAACGAACATTCATGCACACCACCAAACTTAAGATATATTCCATGTTCTTCTCTCTGCATTCTCCTGCCTCTCATCAAAAGTAATTGTTATCCCAAATTTTGTGTTTAAAATGTCCTCATTTTTTTCCCCAACTTTTCATTTATGGATATTCCTGATCAGTATGCTTTTGCTAAGTTATGCTACAATAATAACTTATACCAAGAAATGGTGATTTTTATTCCTCAAGTACACATAGGTGCAGGTTGGCTGAGTCTCTGTAGATCAGCTTTGCCTCTGCTTGGTGTCTTCACTCTAGGACTCAGGCTAAATGAACATCCCCTATCTCAGTCTCACTGCAAAAGAAAAAGAGCAGTGGAAGAGCCATGTGGCAATTCTTAACTTTCCTGCTGGGAAGTGGAACACATCGGTCCCATCATGTGTCTTTGATCAACCTGTTATCAACAGAGAATATGTATCGCAGGGAAGGATACTAGAGATACATGGCAAAGAACAGGGGCATACAATCCTCTTACAAGAAATGATGGAGAATAGTGGGAACAATAATAAAATTGATCACAATCTGTTCTCTTGGGCATAAGAAAATTTATTCCCCGTCTTTCCACACAATAATATACTCCCTCATCCTCAAAGAAAACACCTGAAATAAGGTATCTAATCACAGTGGTAGATTCCAGGTCCAGGATTTTGTGATAGCCTTAACGTCAGGTCCAGATACAGCTCTTCTTTGCTTGGAGACCAATGGATTAAAACTAAAAGCCATCTGCCAAGCATGGCGATTCTAAAATCCCACTGGGAAAATGTGGTGAGGGCACTCTACTGTGGGGGGCCGGGGGATAACTATTGATTAGGTTCATTCTGGTCTTTGTGACTAGCTCCCCAGTCCATGGTTCTAGATGACTCTTGGCTCCACCTTCTGGGCAGTTCTTTTTCTGTTACCCCCATCGGACCACATCCAAAAAGGGCATTGGAGAATATGGTCCATTGGGGGCTTAGATTTAGAACAGACACAGTCTCTTTTAATCTAGATTGATGGTTCCTTGGGAAGTATAATTCTCTCAAAACTTCATTGCCTTTTTTGCCAATAGCCACATTCACAATTCTTTTTACGATATGCCTCTCTTTCTCTAGATTTGTTTAAAAATTGACCTATTTGAGTTTATCAGACTTCTGTGGGGGAGCTACACCATTAGGCTATTCTTAAGCCATTTTGCACACCAGTTTTCAGTTGCCACTATAACCAAAACAAAAGGCACCTCTAATATCCTTGATTTAGTCTATGCCTCCCCCAAATTGAATTTTAATCAGCTTTGTCTCTTAAAGCAGGGGTCCCTGACCCCCAGGTCATGGATCAGTACCAGTTAGGAACTGGGCCACACAGCAGAAGGTGAGCATTGAGCAATCAAAGCTTCTTCTGTATTTATAGCCACACCCCAAGGCTCATATTACCGCCTGAGCTTCTCCATCTCAGATCAGTAGTGGCATTAGATTCCCATAGGAGCATGAGTGTTATTGTGAACTGTGCATGCGAGGGATCTAGGTGGCACGCTCCTTATAAGAATCTAATGCCTGATTATCTGAGGTGGAGCTGAGGCTGTGATGCTGGGAGCACCTGCAAATACAGATTAATATCAGCTGTGAGGTTTGACTGCACAGAGGCCATCATAAATCAATTGCTTGCAGACTCATATCAAAACCCTATCAGTGAGTTGCAAGTGAATGGATGTACTTCAATTGTACAGCTGCATCTGGTGGCAGGCTTTAAGTCAGAATTCGACCCTTATTTTAGTTTGCACATGGCCGGCCCTTTATTTTATTTACCACATCTGTCCACACTTCTTTATTTTTTTGTGGTGAGTTGTATAATTATTTCATTATATGTTACAATGTAATAATAATAGAAACAAAATACACAATAAATGTTATGTGCTTGAGTCATCCCAAAACCATGCCTCCACCTTAGTCCATGGAAAAATTGTCTTCCACGAAACCGGTCCCTGGTGCCAAAAAAGGTTGGGGGTCACTGACTAAAATATATTCTCAGTTTTACTTTGGAGATGGGAATAAGTTGCATTTTTCAGTCCTCTAAGGCCTCAAGCTTCTGACTTCCTTTAATTTTCAAAAGTCAGATTTTACATAAAAAATTAGCCTGGCATGGCAGCGTGCCTATAGTTCTGGCTACCTGGAAGGCTAAGGCGGAAGGATCACCGGAGCCCAGCAGGTCGATGCTGGAGTGGCGATGAGTGTGCCACTGCACTTCAGCCTGGGCAACGGAATGAGACTCCAACTCAAAAAAAAAAAATCTGTTTTTACAAACTGGCCAATTATTTTTTGAGCTCAACTCTTTGTTGTATCATCATGTCATATGCAGCCAGAAACAACCAAGGCATGCTAGTAATATTTTGCCTCCCAATCTCTTTGCCCCAGATCATAAAGTCATTCAGTCTAATATCTGCTTTTCATGTTATTGCAGTTACAGTTTCATTAAATGTTTCACACCCACTTGAGAGGTGTTTTCAGCCTCTAATAACAGTTTTTACCTACCACCCTGTTACACAGCCAGTGCCACATATTTTAGGAGTTTTATAATGGTAGCATCTATTTTGAGGTAATAATATGTAAATTTCAATTGCTGACAAAAACAAATAATTATTTCTTGCTCACATTACATAGTTTGTGGCAGATGGAGAAGGGTGATAGCAGAACCAAGTGATAACTCTTGAAGTTTCTTCTTAGAAGTGACATGTATCACACCTGCTAACATTTCATTGGCCAAAGCCAGTCACTAGACTGAAACTGACATCAGTATAGTAGGAAGTGCTATTCACCACAAAAGTAGAAAGGATAATAAATATTTTGAATAAATAATATGCTCTACCATAGTACTTAAACATATATTGCTTGTTTTGCATGATATTGAACTTTATATAAAGAAAAATCATAAAATGTACATTATTTTGTAACATATATTTAGAGTTCAAGATTTTATTTGGGAGTTTCATCCATGTTAATGTGTATCGTGCTGCTCGCACTTCACTCATCACTGTTTTTATAGTATTCCATTGTATAAGTATACCAAAATTTATTTATCCATTAGATTGGTTGCCAGGTTTTTTTTTTTTCTGTTTTATAGCATGCTGATAAAAACCTCTTGTATATGCCTTCCAATGTACACATGAAAATGTTTTTTGGGATATATGCAAGGTGTAAAAAATTTTGAGTTATAGAGTTTATACATCTTCAAATGTATTCACTAATGTTAAATGTGTTTTATATGGTAGTTGTACCAATTTTTATTTCAATCAGGAATATTTAAGAGTTCTCTCTGTTCCACACCCTTAACAACACTTGGTACTGTGAGACTTTAATGCAATTGCCAATAACGCAGGTATCTCATTGAGGCTTACATTTGCATTTCTCTGTTCACATATTGCTTTATTCTGTGGGCCATTTATATGTCTACCTCTGTGAAATGTCTATAGGGTATTTTTCTGTAGAATTATTTGTGATTTTTGCATTGATTTTTAGGAGCCATTTAAAAATATTTATACATTTTAAATACTATTCATTTGTTGCATGTATTTCTTCAAATATATTCCTCTAATTATGACTTGACTTTTCACTTGGGAAATGGTATCTTTGATGAGTAGAAATTTTAAATTTTAACATAGATAAGTCCATCAATATTTTCCTTTATGGTTAGTGCATCTTATATCTTGTATAAATAATCTTTGCACCAACGTCATAAAAATTGCATCAAATTTTCTCATGAGAGGTCTAGAGTTTTGTTTTTCACTATGAAGTCTTTATCTGGAATTTATTTATGTGTATGCTGTAGATATAGATGCATTTTTAGTCTTTGCAACTTGAAAATAAATTATATACATACCTTTATTATATCTTATTTGTGTTATAATAGGCTATATTTTAAAGTTAGTTTCTGTGTAAAAATGTGATCAATTTTGTGTATTGATCTTATATCCAGTAATCTTGCCAAATTCTCCTGCTAGTTATAAAAATTGTCTTGGAGTTATTTTTAAAGAGTAATGTCACCTGTAAATAAGAACAGTTTTACTTCTTGCTTCCAATTTTTCATTTTTATTATTTTTGTTTCTGATTTAACTGCTAGAGGTTTAATTTTAGAAGTGTTGACAGTGGGTGTCATTCTTTTGCTCTTGATTCTAAAGGGAATGCTTTCAACGTTTTACCTTTAAACATTATGCTTGCTGTAGTTTTTTCTTCTTTTCTCCTTTATTCTGTAAACGTGACAAATTACATTTATCTTACATTCCTGAATATATTTAACTTAGAAATTTAAAAAATATTTTTATATACAGGTGGAAGTAGTTCGCTAATATTTTATTTAGGGTCTTAGCATATTTGAGTGAGATTTGCCTATAATTTACACTTTTTGTGCTATTCTTCTCCTCACAGTTGTTTTTACCACCAAATCTAAAAGTCAGTTATAGAAAGACACTACCTTTTTTTTCTCCATTTCCTACTGCTGCTGTAACACATTATGACAAACCTAGGGGCTTAAAACCACATAAATGTATTATATTATTGTTTTAGAGGGCAGAAGTCTGAGATGAGTCTCACTGGACTAAAATCAAGGAAGACACTACCTTTAAAAGGGCAGCAGTCAGACAGACCGTTAATTGCTTAGCAGAAACAAAGAACCACAATGAAATGATATTTCAAAGCATTAAAAGAAAACAGCTGTCAACCTTATATCTTCTGAATTGACTGTAAAAAAATTTTTTTAGCTTAATAAATGAGTTAATTTCCCAATAGCAGACATACCAAAATAAATACTAAAGGATATTCTTTAGGCAGAAGGAAAAGAATCTCAAATTTGGAAAGCTAGAAACTTAAGAAGAAATGAAGAGCATGGAAATACTAGTAAAATAAGGAGTCTGACTCCATGTTTTGGTGTTTGTTGAAAGCTTTTAAGCTTCATTCTCTCCCCTCTTCCTCTTCTGTTCCACATCTGAGCATTCTAATAAAAAAGCCTGGGTGTACTCTCCTAGTAGAGACTTGGAAGGATTTAAACCATCCAAGTCTCTACTTACACAGAGAAATCCTCATCCCAGACCTACTCTCTACCACCATAAAAACCAGTCGCCTTTTCTAATCACTCAAAATATTTTTGGAGCAGTTTGGGAGGTATGTCTCACTCTCCCCAGACTAATAAAACTTTTCACATTCTCTTGACATGTTTGTAGCATAATCAGTCCAGACCTCCAAACCAAATTTTGGGTGAGGTAACATCCTACTTCTGAAGGGTGATCACAAAAGCTAAACTAGTGAGTAAATAAAAATAATTACTGGCTATGCAAAAGAATCATAAATAGCATTTTGCTGGTTTTTTTATATAGAGAGAGGTAAAATACAAACGAACTAATGACATTTATTTCAAATAAAAATAAATGGAATTAAATCATTCTAATTAAAATGAGAATAAATAAAATTAAATTATTCTAATGACTTTGAGCTATTTGCACCATCTGGGTAGAGTTTCAAGGAACCAATTAATATGAGATTTTAATAAGCTAAGATCATATTCTGTAATTCCTAAGATAACTACTGAAAGAATAGTAAGAGTATACAACTTTTGAGGAAATAGAGGGAAAGTGGAATAGTCAAAAAAATCAAATTAACAAAAGCTAGAAAGGAGATGAAAAAAAGCAAGCAGTCAGGACAAGTAGAAAGCTCATAAGAGAATAATTCAAATAGTCAGTAATTACATTAAATATAAATGGACTAAATGTCCCAATTTTTAAATTGATAAAAACAAATGTTACTAGACAGCATTCAAAAATTATATTGTCTATAAGAGTCATATCTCAAATATACAGATATAAGAAGATTAAAAATAAAAAGAGAAAAAAGATTTGCCAAATAAAAACCTCTTTAACCATAGTATCAGATAAATTGTAAAGTAAGGCAAAAAGTAAGGAAGATATTTTGTAACAATTCTATGTTTATATATATCTAATAAAATGGTGTTAAAATAAAGCAACAAATGGACATAAAAAAAGAGATAGAGAAACTCACAATTATAGTGTAAAATTATAACACATCTCTATAACAATAAGACAAGCAGACAGAAAAATCAGTTAGTATAACACAAATAGCAAATGACTTAATTAATTTGCATAAAACAACACTTAAAACCTAAAAATACACATTCTTTTCAAGCACACCTGGATGATTACAAAAATTTCTTACATAATGAGCCACAAAATAAGGTTTTACAAATTCTAAGGAACTGAAATTAAAAAGTCTACCTGAGGTTACCATGTAAGTAAGTCACTTAGCAATAAAAAAAATTTTGCTGAAATATTCTTGCTTATTTAAAAATTAAGAAATACACATTCAAGTAAATCATGCCTCAACAAAGAGAACATATTGAAAATTACTAAATATTTTCAATTGAAGGATAATGGAATTACTAAATATAAAAATCTCTGGGATACAGCAGGAGTCATACTTAGAAAGAAATTTAAAGCTTTAAAGGTATATATTTAAAAAAACGGATAATCCATGAACTATGCATTCTACCTAAAGAAGTTAGAAAACAATAAAATAAAATTCAAATAAAATAGAAGAAATACCTTTTTTTTTTTAAAAGCAGGATTTATTGAGAGGACAGAAAAGCTCCCACAGTGGGAGGGGACCCGAAGAAGTTGCCCAGAAATAAGTTCAACAGCAGAAAATAATGATATAGAAAAGTAATAAAATACAGCTACTGTTTCTTTGAGATAAGTATAATTTAAAAACTTACATAGCTATTAATGAATAAAAAAGAAAAAGTCACAAAAATAAACATCAGCAATAAAACTAGGGCATCACTACAGATCTTATAGACATTGAAAGAGTACAAGAAGATATTATGAACAACTTTTTGCCAAATGAATTTGAAAATGCTGATGTTATGAAAACTTCTAATAATATTACTTTATGAAACTAGCAAAAGAAGAAATATAAAACTTAAATAGTACTATATTCTTTTATATTTTCTTTATATTTAATAGTTAATTCAACCAAACATTTCAGGAAAAAATATATCTAAACTCTTTTAAAGACTAGAGAAAGGGAACACACATCATCATTTTTACAAGACCAGAATAATTTTGATATTAAAACCTAATAAGGATATTTAGAAAAAGAAAAATTACATATAATCACACTCATGACCATAGATGTAAGAATTTTAAACAAACTGCTAGCAAACTGAAACCAGTAATATGTATTTACTCAATTATTTAGGAATTTGAGATTGTATAATATTAAAACAGTGATTAAGTGTAATTCATTAAATTAGCATAAAAAAGTAATATAATCTAAATAGATGGAGAAAAGACATTTGATGAAATTTAACAATAATTTATAATTAAAAACCCTTAGCAAGCTAAAATTTAATAAAGAGCTTGTATAAAAACAAACAAAAACAAGTCAAACAACAACAAAACCCTAAAACAGAACATTAATTTAATAGTAAATGTTGAAAGCTTTTACTTCGAAATCTGGAATAGAACAAGAATGCCAGCAATCACAATTTTCTTCAACATTGTACTGGTACACATTGTGGCAAGAAGAAATATAAGGCAATTAATTAGAAAAGAAGAAATAATACCACTGTTCACACAAAAATATACAACGGCATACATAGAAAATTTTTAAAAATATAAATTAAAAAATTTATAGTTTACAGAAGATTGTTGGTACAAGTTAGTATAAGTTTTTTAAAAATATATTTTTTTATAACAGCAACAAGTATTTACAAAAGAAACTTAAAAACTTTTCTTTTACATATAAATGCTATATAGTTTAAACGTAAATATACTTATGTCATTAAAAATATAAAATCCCTAGAAATAAATTTAACTAAAAATAAGCATAAAAAAAGAAAACATGAACTAATAAATTATTACTGAGAAAACTTAACATATATGATGTTCATGGGCTCAACAACTCACTATTGTAATTACCAATTTTCTTCAGACAGCTATAAGATCAAAGCAATCCTAATCAAAATAGTAACAGTGGTGTGTATGGGTAACATTAGACAAGCTTGTTAGTGGTGTGTAGAAGCCAGCTCATGCTAGTTCATACTAACTCATGAGAGTCAATTGCTCAATATTCAGGAATTTTTAAACTGCTCTTAAACTACTGGGGGCTTGAAACCAGCCATTGTGAGAATATTTACCTTATGAAAATTGGCCCAGTTTGCCAACAGACCATTAAACTCATTCTAAAATTGATAATGGGGAGGAGGAGAACCAGAATAGTTAAGACACGTTTGGAAAAAAAATAAAAAACATGCTTTACCAGATATCATGGCTTATTATGAAGCAAAAAGAGTTAAGACAGTATAGTGTTGGCGCAAGATGGACAGTAGAATAAATGGAAAGAGATCTCAGGCACAGAGCTACATACTATTAGAAAAGGATTGACAAACAGATGACACTTCATAGTTGTGGAGAAAGAACAGTATTTTCTGCAATGGTGCTGAAAAATAGTGAATACTTGAGCCTTATTTAACAGATCATTCCAAAATTAAGTTCCACGTGAATTATAGATTTGAATAACTCAAGCTAAACAACAGGATTGTTTTCATGACCTTAGATAGAAAATACTTCTTAGAGGGCAGAAAGCACTTATCTGAGACAGTTGGAAATTTTGATTAAAATTTAGACCATCTGCTCATTGAAAGACTCTAGTATCTTATCAACAAAACTGTGGTATTCAGAATAGGTAAGGAAATCAACATGAAAAAGAAAAATGACCAAATAAAAAAAGTGGGCAAGAGCTTTGAACATTTTATAAAAGAGGATATCCAAATATGAAATAAACATATGAAAAATTGCTAATTATCATTAAGTTCCAGGAACATACAAATCAAAAGCATAATGAGATATTACTACACATACATACCAAATGGCTAACATAAAAAAAGACTGATAGGTGTTGATGAGGATGTGAAACTTTCATATTCTATCATGGTGGAAATAGAAATTGGTGCATCACTTTGAAAACAGTTTTTATTATTTTGTAAAGTGAATATATACATATCTTACAATGCTGCTTTATTATATATTGAACAAAATGTACGCATATATACCCCAAAAGACATGTACAAGTATGTTCAAAGCAGTATTATTGAAACAGCTGAAAACTGAAAACAATACAAATATCTACCAGCAGTAGAATAAATAATCAATTGTGGTCTATTTGGCACTAAAATATTATACAGCAATGAAAATGAAGAAGCTATAGTTACATGCAGCAGCATAGTTAATGAATCTCAGATGCAAAATACATAAAATAACCAGACAAAGAATACATACTTGGCAGTTCCATTTACAATTACTATCAAAATTAATGCATCTTAATAAAGAAAAACTAGCCGGGTGTGGTGGCTCATACCTATAATCCCAGCACTTTGGGAGGCAGAGGTGAGAGGATGGCCTGAGCTCAGGGGCTCGCGATTAGCCTGGGCAACTTGGTGAGACCTCATCTCTACAACAAAAATTTTTAAAAAATTAACCGGGCGTGGTGACACAAGCCTGTGGTTCCAGCTACTTGGAAGGCTGAGGCGGAAGGATTGCCTGAGCCCAGCAGGTCGAGGCCAGTGGCCATGAGCATCTCATTGCATTTCAGCCTGGGTTACAGAGTGAGACTCCAACTCAAAAAAAAAAAAAAGAAATGAAAAGAAAAAAGAGAAAAATATAGAAAAACCAAAGATGAGCAAGAAACCTGGTACACGATAGTCCAGATAGTGGTTCTTTGGGGGGAGGAGGCAGCAGGAAGTCATGATTGAAAGGAAAACACAGAAACACAGAGTGTTTGTGGTGATAATATTCTCTATCTTGACTCGGTTGGTAGTTACATAAGCATTTGCCTTTTGATCAATCATTAAACTCTATATCTTGTTTCATACTTCTGTCTGGAGGTTTTATTTACCAGTTTTAAAAGGTTAAGAAATAATTATCTCTATGGCACCTAAAATCATCTCACACATCACATAAATCTCCCCCTTTGGTTCGCAGTCAATATTTATTTCATTGGCTTGCTCCCTTTTATTTATTTATTTTCCACAACTGGAACTACTTATAAATAGAAGTTATCTAATAAATATTGAAATAAACATAGAACCTTAAAAAAATTAACAACTGTTCATTTAGAAATCACTTAAAATGTTCTCACATACCACTGGCAGTAATTTGGGAAGTTCAACACCAGGGCAAGATTATCTCTGTTTTAATTTGTCCATCCTCTCAACTCTCTTTTTGCCAAGGACAAAACTTAATAACTGCTACAGCAGGAAATGTGCCGGTCTCTGATGGTACAGGGCTCTGACTTTTCTGACAAAGCCCACAAGGAAGGGTCAGCCCACTACCTTTAAAGCCTCTCTCTAACTCTGGCCCAAGGACCTCAGCCAGGTCTGTATCCTGTTCCTGCTCACAAAAAAGGGAGATCACAAAGATAAACTCATCAGGAGGAAGGGAATAATTTAAGGACACTGTGTGCAGATGGATGGTTGGTATTATGGTTGGTATTAGGTGTTTCCAGTTTGTTTTCCACAACAAAAGACTCACATTTCTAGTTTGCGTGCAGTGCCAGATAGTCCTGCCTAAGTATCCTCTGGAAATACAGTTCCTTCAAGAATACTTCGAAAAATTGACTACCTGAGGTCAATCTATGATAATGTCACAAGTGTTTTTTTTTTTTTTTTTGAGTTGGAGTCTCACTCGGTCGCCCAGGCTGGAGTGCAGTGGCCACTCCCGGCCACCTCAGCCTCGACCCGCTGGGCTCCGGCAATCCTTCTGCCTCAGCCTTCCAATTAGCTGGAACTACAGGCGCGTGCTACCACGCCCGGCTAATTTTTTGATTTAATGTAGAGATGAGGTCGCGCTTGCCCAGGCGGGTCTCGAA